>CM055127.1:36114130-36414967 GCA_029206835.1 Rana muscosa
ACTTGTAATTGTGCATTTTATGGTGATAGTCTATAATCATTGGTGGAGCCAAAACTTGCATGAAAACATCTTCTCAACACATGTCTGTGTATTGTGCATTCTGGACATTTCTTTCCCTATACACTGTGCAATCTGATTGGATGACGTTTTTAATCAGCTATCTGAGCAGCTGTTTCATAAATGGTTATGTAGTGGGTATGTACTTTCCCGGGTGTAAATTTGAACTTGACAGAGACATTGGTGATGTGTAATTCCCTGCAGCCCAGCGGGTGACGCTGTCGCCCTGGGCTGGGGTTGAATCATTGCTGTGTGTTGTGCCTCTTTTTCGTCCTCCCTCGGAAGCGGTATGGTGGGGCGGGGAACCCGCCGTGCTTGCTGGGAGAGGGTATAAAGGGGCCGGCCATCTTTGTCACGGGGTCGAAGTCCCAGGCACCTTCAGCTTGTGGATGGTGGTTCGTGTCGGTACTCTGGGTGGCCTAGGCCTAGAGGACAATCGGAGGTCGTGTTCCATCCCAAGCACCTTTAGCCTGGGGTGAGGTACTCGGATGGAGGTCCGGAGCTCAGTGCCCAACACTGAGTTCCGCGAGGGAAGGAGATCCTAGGGAACCCCGGGAGTGGGTACCCGAATCCGGAAGGCGCAATGGACCGGGGGAAGCTCCTCACTTGAAGACCCGGTGCAGCATATTGCCGGTGACAGGTGAGCCTCTCGTCTGAGACCGCCTGGAAGGAAATTCCCCCTCGTGCGGAGACCGTAACCCACTTTCAGGAAGGAAAGTGGAGAACCAAATTGTGTCTGGGCCTATTCGCATCCACACCCCCTTTCCTGTTCTGTTAACCAAGGGGATTCAACTGATTGTGTTCATTCGCAGAAGAATAAAGGAGTGTTGAACTTTAATGGTGTGGGGCTCATTTCCTAGCAGACATTGTTCAAGGTGACTCTTGGAGGGAGGATCCAGGTGCACAGCACTGACCCGAAGGTAATACAAGAACGTTGCTTATACCGCACTGACACATGTGGTGGAAGCCAGGCGTGGTGTCCCCGCTCCCTCCTCTCTAAGATACCCCTAGACAATATAAAAATGAGACGAGAGAAAAAGGGGAGTGAGGAGGGCGCTACAGTTAGATAAACTAAGGGATGAATCTTTTTAGTGCGCATGTGCGAATAAATAAGCAGCACCTGAGAACGTTCATTGCTCAGGTGCGCATATTCGCGCCAAAACCCATCTCCTATGTTATATAAGGGGGCATGTGGTTTGTGTAAATTTGCCTAAAGTGAGGCCACCTTGTTGTGTGTATACTTTGTTAGCCAGGTATTGATTTTATTATTGCTTAGAGTTTAGATTGTTTTTAGTAACTATTCTAAATATCTGCGAATCACGGTCACTTCACTAATAATTGTTTACTAAAATGTTTTCAGCTGTTACCTATTTTGACCTTAAATTTCTTACAAAGTGTAGTGTGATCCACACAAGACAGGGAGGTCTATGTATGTAGTACATGTATGTAGTTGGAGGGATGTGTATATAATGACTTGCCTTTTTTAGTTTTATTTTTTACTCACTTAGCTGTATGAAAGTTTATGCAATTGTCTTGATTTTGTTATCTATGTGCTAGACTTGTCTGTCCTGAGTGTTCGCTCTTTTCTATGTGGAATGTTTTGTTTGTTTTTCCGTGCATAGGCAACCTTCACATGATTTTTCTAACCGCTGAGTAATTACTTTCACAGTGCTGTTTATTTGCCTTTATTTTATCTTTTTTTTTAATGAACTTTTACTGTGTTTCTCAAATAAAGTTGTAAAATGCTTTGCAGTGCTTTTTCTGTGATTGGGTCTTTTTTCATGATAAAGGTGAACTCAGATATCAATCCCTATAGCATGTGTTCATTTATTTGCAAACAGATCAGATATTCCGTTTTAAAGTGGAGTTCCACCCAAAAATGGAACTTCCACTTTAAGGCCCTGTTCACACCTATGCGAATTGGTTGCGGCTTACACCGCATCCAATTCGCATAACATTATAAAATATATTGATTCTAATGAAGCTGGTTCCTTCACATATGTGCGATGCATTTGCACTGCGCATTGCCCAAAAAACGTGTGTGTTTTCTAGGCATTGCAGTGTCAGGTGCAAATTCAGGCCCATTATCTTCTATGGGAACGCATCTGATTCGCAGATATGTTCAGTTCTCAACAGGATTTTCTCCTTGCTCACTACACTTCTCCCCTCTCCCCCTCTCCCCCTCTCCCCCTCTCCCAGGTCAGCAAGTCCGCAGCTACACCGCACATTAAATGCTGAACAGCTCTGTTATCTCTTTGCAGAGATAACAGAGCTGGAATTCGCACAGCGCAACTGTGAACCCAGCCTTAAGAAAGGTGACCCCCTGACATGCCGCATTTGGCATGTCATTTTTTTTGGGGGGGGGAGCAGAAACCCTTTTTAGAGGGTTCCAGCTCCCACTTCCTCCCTAGGTTGCCTCGGCAACCAGGAGTAAGTCACCCCTCCCTCTCCGCAATAATCTGGGACATGTCCCAGATGATTGCTTCGCCTATCACGGTGTGCAGCGCAGCTCGCGCATGCGCAGTGCGTGCCCGGCTGTGAAGCCACAGTGACAATGCTGGTGCCGTGGAGAGGAGGGGGAGATGAGCGGGGCTTCATTCCCCCACATCGCGGGCACCCTGGGACAGGTAAGTGTCCGATAATTAAAAGTCAGCAGCTGCAGTATTTGTAGCTGCTGACTTTTAATATTAGGGCACTTACCTGTCCAGGGTTCCAGAGATGTCCTCACCAGAGCCAAATTTTCAATTTTTCTATTGGCTCTTGGGTGCTGGCTTCACCATCTTGGCTACGGTAAACCAGCAGTGAAGCCTTTCAGCTTCACAGCCAGTTACCTACTGCGCATGCACAGAGCACAGTGCACTTTGTGAATGGGCTGGTGGCAGGAGAAGGAGGAGGGGCGGAACATCCGAATGAGATTCTCGCAAGGTGGCAAATGTGGCATCAGAGGGGGGGGGGGTGAGGCAAACAAGCAGAGCTTCACCTTTCAACTTAAATGGGTTTAAAGTTATTATTTTTTTCACCTTAATGCATCCTATGCATTAAGGTGAAAAAAACCTGGCAATGATGGCCCCCCCCATCCCCCCCCCCCATTTACTTACCTGACCCCTCGAAAGTCCTACACCGTGAACGCGCAGGCTTCTCGGCTCATTCATTGGATGATTGATAGCAGTGCAGCCATTGTCTCGCACTGCTGTCAATCACATCCAATGACGCAGTGCGCCGGGGGGGCGGGGCCAAGTGATACAGTGAGCGACTATAGCCGCCGGCTGTATCACGGGAGCGCACCCGCAAGAACTAACCACCTCAGGAGAGAGCTCGCATGAAGGTGGAAAGTTCTTGCGGGGAGGAGCCGAGACAGCCGCTGAGGGACCCCAGAAGACCAGGATCGGGGCCACTGTGTGCAAAACGAGCTGCACAGTGGAGGTAAGTATAACATGTTTGTTATTTAAAAACAAAAATATCCTTTACAACCCCTTTAATCTTTTATGTCCATTTACCAGGTGTAGTACTGCTTGTGGTTCCAGCTGGGAGAAATCCATATTCAGGTCCTCCTCTTGGATGCATTTCTGGAAAGTGGATACGTTGTGGCACAAGGCAAGAACTGGCATCAAGGATCTGCAGAAACACCCTGGAGTGGCAGAGGTGGTGTGGAAGGAGCCCAACAACCTCACCATCCCTGTCCTCTATGAAGCTGGTGGGGGGTGCAGCATAGTAATTTCTCTCTTCATCATGAGTCTGCGACAGATATTGGAGTCCCCCCCATACTTTCTAAACATGTGCGTTCCCTGTCTTCTCAATTCTGCTAAAATTAATAAATACAATTTAATTGTACTGATCAGTGAGGCGTGGTCACATCTTAATTATTTATTGTGGGCTGGAACATTGGTTCATCAGATTTTTTTATTTATTTTTTAATATTCTTCATTTATATTTCAAAGGAGGTACAACTGATACATTACACATCTTCCATTCCATATCTATACATGATACATTTCTCGTCCCATCACTTTCATTAATCCCATTTTTTAAACACATATCCCACCTCTACTCTTCAGTGTCAGTTGATTAGGCCCCTTTCACACTGAGGCGTTTTTGCGGTAAAAATGCCTGAAATAATCCTGCCCCATCATTCTCAATGTGAAAGCCCTGAGGGCGTTTTGCTGGCTGTGCGTTGGAAAAAATCCTGCAAACAGCTTTTTTGAAGCATCTTTAGGGTGCTAAAAATTGCGTTGTAAAAACGCCTATCCCCATTGAAATGAATGAGTAACGCGGTAAAAATGTGAGAAAACGCATATGCGTTTGCGCTATTTTTACCGTGAACGCGGTAAAATCATGGGAAAAAAAATCATAATTTTTTGGCGTTTTTTCAAAGCCTCAGTGTGAAAGGGGCCTTACATTCCATGTATTCCTGTGTATGTACTTCCAAAAGGACCCCTCTATCTGTTGAGTATCTCTGTCCTTCAAATCTCTCAGCGTTACTTATTCTTCCCTTGCATTTTTATATTTCCCCCAACAACCGCCCCCCAAAGGAAAACCAAGAAACCAAAAATCTGGTTAATCAGATTTCTGAACATTGTCGTAATGACAAAATTAATATTTACTGAGCTAAACTGTACCAAAGTAACACTGGCCATATGGTGTGGAACCTGGTCAGATTGCTGACTAGATTTAAATGTCATCCAATCAGATTGGACAGTGTATGGGGAAAGAATTGTCCAGAATGCACAATACACAGACATGTGTTGAGAAGATGTTTTCATGGAAGTTTTGGCTCCACCAATGATTATAGACTATCACCATAAAATGCACAATTACAAGTCCAGTAAACATCTGCACAGTTGTTGATAGGAGGAAGATCTCTAGAATGATTATTGAGTTGTTTCAAAAAGAAGTGAATGGAAGGAATAAAAGTGGAAGCAATATTCTCCATGTGATAAGGAAAAGCTCATTAACATGCATTACAATGAACACAAGCCCAATGTCTGTTCTCCCTATTCAGTGGTCATCAACCCTGTCAGGTCAGGTTTGCAAGATACTGAAATACATGACAGGTGATATCATTTGCTGATCAGTGATTGCAGTATTCTAGTCTGCATCTCCCCCAAGGTAATACATAAAACCTGGCCTGTTAGTGGGCCCTGAGGATGGGATTGATAACCACTGATTTGCTCAATAGAAAAACACAACCATTGATTTCACGTATGTGTAGTGCGATAGCTGCAGACGTTATCCAATCAGATTGGTTGCTCAGAGAAATGGGTGGATTTAAATGTCATCTAATCAGATTGGACAGTGTAAGTGGAAATTAATTGTTTAGAGAAATTAGTGGATTAAGATGTCATCCAATCAGATTGGTTGCTCAGAGAAATTAGTGTTTTTAAATGTCATCCAATCAGATTGGACAGTGTATGGGGAAAGAATTGTCCAGAATGCACAATACACAGACATGTGTTGAGAAGATGTTTTCATGGAAGTTTTGGCTCCACCAATGATTATAGACTATCACCATAAAATGCACAATTACAAGTCCAGTAAACATCCACACAGTTGTTGATAGGAGGAAGATCTCTAGAATGATTATTGAGTTGTTTCAAAAAGAAATGAATGAAAGGAATAAAAGTGGAAGCAATATTCTCCATGTGATAAGGAAAAGCTCAATAACATGATTAGCATTACAATGAGCACAAGCCCAATGTCTGTTTCATATTTAAGAATGTGTCTACGCCCGTGCGCGCAACGATTCCGCGAATCCGGCGCAAGTCAACTGCATGCGCCATGTCGCAATAATTATTCCTGCCCGCGCCAACGTTTTCTTAAATCAACCCCAGAGCGTTGTCTCGTTTGTGCGGGGAGAATTATTTGGATGGGGGTCTTATTCGGCTGATTGGAGTGTCTGGTAGCTGCTGTGTGTTCGGGAATGGAATATATTTAAACTACGTTAACCCCTGTCGTTACATTGGTGGCAAGCAGCGGATTGATTCCCACAGCCGGAAGGACAGCTGCAAGAGGACACAGGCCAATGGAGGCACAGTATGGACGGCTAAAGCGCTCTACCCTCAAGGACTTACTGGAGAACTGGGGCAGACTGGCCAACAACCGTAAGAAGAGGGACATTATCAGAGAACTAGTCGAAATGGATGGAACCGAAAGGCCCAGCGTAACAGACAGGACACCCGAAGAGGCGAGTTTTGATCGGGCTGTTAACATAAGACTGGCACATTATGGTCCTAACCCTACAGCGGAGATCATAGACCGAGTTATAGCGGCTGTGGATGTAAATTTGCTACCGCAAAGAGGTGCTGCAGTAGCAGAAGTCAGAGCAGCACCAACTGAAAGGAGAAAGATACATTTGACTGCTTTTAAAAATTTCATTGAAACTGAAGGAGAGATTGATGGGTAACTTGCTGATTTTGAATGGCAATGTGCCCTACACCGGGTGCCCACAGAGGAATGGGTTACCATTTTGTCTGGGAAACTATCCGGCTGGGCCTGTGAAGCTTTCAGGGCCATCCCAGACGAGGATATTATGAACTATGGACTGGTAAAAGAAGCACTTTTGGCCAGGTATGCCGTCACACCGGAGGCATACCGGAGGCGGTTCCGAGAGACGAGCAAGCAGACTGGAGACTCGTATACCGAGTGGGCATGCCGCCTACACCGCACTGCATCCCACTGGGTCACTGGATGCCAAGCAGAATCTGGGGAAGAGGTGCTGCAGGTGTTCCTGCTGGAGCACTTCTTTGACAAACTGTCCCTGGAAGTCAGAGAGTGGGTCCGGGGCCGAAAACCTTTCACCTTGCCTGAAGCAGCTCGCTTGGCGGACTAATACACAGACGCCCGCAAACTGGATAACCCTGTGGTCAAGACAACAGCTCGGGTGGATTATCGATCAGTGGCACCCCCTCCGGCTATCGCCTACCAACCCCAGTCATGCCACCCTACAGCACCACCTCCAGTGGCCACTTATTCTCAGCAGCCCAGGTCCAACTCCCAGGGCTACTCACAACCCATTAGGTGTTTCGGGTGTAAACAGCTAGGGCACAAAAAGCCAGACTGTCCGTTGAATCCAGCCAGGCAGTCCCAGTCATGGAGACAGCCAGCAAGGGGGAACCCCCACACATCCATGCCTGCGGCCCACTGCGTTGAGAAGGAAGAACATTGGGGCGTCCTGCACGAGGCTGATCCAATACAAGCAGCTAACCGGGACAACCGGCAGCAACACAGGCAGACTGTCTGGGTCAATGGAAAGGTAGCCAATAGCCTACGTGATACTGGCGCCACCATGACCCTACTACAGAAGAACCTCATCCCAGAGAGCCAACATACCGGAGACACTGTAGCCGTAAGAGTAGCGGGAGGCACCGTCTTCCGGCTACCCGTTGCCCGTGTTCACCAGGATATCTGTAAAGGACTATTTACTGGTTGTTTGATTCTGAACTCATCGGGTTAATTGAGAGATGCTGATGTGTTCAACTTCAACCACCTGTCTGCCTGAGTAATGTAGATTAAATCCAGACTAGCTTCAAAAGACCTTTTCATTGTTGTTTGTGATGATGTGGATTGAATCTTGGTAGACCGTCTGGCTGCCTATTATGATGTTTAAAGGAGCACTAAAGCTTTTTTTTTTTTGCTTAAAAATAACAAACATGTTATACTTACCTCCACTGTGCAGCTCGTTTTGCACACAGTGGCCCCGATCCTGGTCTTCTGGGGTCCCTCGGCGGCTGTCTTGGCTCCTCCCCGCAAGGACTCCACACCTTAATGCGAGTGAGCTCGCATGGTGTGGAGTGATTGCGGGCGCGCTCCCGTGATACAGCGGCGGCCATAGCCGCCGACTGTATCACTCGGCCCCGCCCCCCGGCGTGCCGCGTCATTGGATGTGATTGACAGCAGCGCCAGCCAATGGCTGCGCTGCTTTCAATCTATCCAGTGTAGCCAATCGGCGGCCAGGCAGAAAAACAAAGAGGATGACGGGGACGAGCATGGGACTTTCGAGGGGCCAGGTAAGAAAAACGGGGGCTCGGGGGGGGGGGGGGCGGTATTGTCGAATGTTTTTTCACCTTAATGCATAGGATGCATTAAGGTGAAAAAACATGTAACTTTACTACTCCTTTAAGCGTCTTGCTGTGAGGAAAGGGGGGAGGAGAATCACTCCAGCAACCCCTCCTGCTAAAACTGTTTACTGAAGGAGAATTTTGAACACACCTGACCTGTATCACCATTGTCATTGGACAGTTTAACCCGCCCTGTTCCCCAAGGATGGGAGGGAAGTGTTTTGAAGAGGTGTGTTACCATGTGCTTGCAATAAAGATTCATTCCCTGTTTTGGAACTTCAACACTGAGCGTTGTCTCGTTTGTGCGGGGAGAATTATTTGTATGGGGTCTTATTCGGCTGGTTGGAGTGTCTGGTAGCTTCTGTGTGTTCGCGAATGGAATATATTTAAACAATGTTAACCACTGTCGTTACAGGTACACCAACGTCCGATTGTACCAGGCAAATTTCCCTGCCCCAGCTGCTGCACCACCAAAAGAAATTTGCTCCCAGCCATCCACATGCCCAGCGGTTGAATGCTAGCTTGGCTAAATTGCTGCTTTTCAGTTGGTCGACTCTACCCCCTTCCGTTAGTTTGTCGAATGTGTGGTACCTCAGTGGCAGGTTCCCAAAAGCCACTTTTTTTCACGGAAGGCGATTCCGGCTCTCTACCGGCATGTGGTAGGCAATGTCTTGGCCTCGCTGGACAGTGCGGTCAGCGGTAAGGTGCATATTACCGCTGACTCATGGTCCAGCAGGCATGGACATGGACGTTACCTATCTTTCACGGCCCACTGGGTGACTCTGTTGGCAGCTGGGAAGGATGCAGGACAGGGTGCAGTAGTGTTGGAGGTTGTCCCGCCACCACGCCTCCAAAATGCTACTAGTGGTGATTCTGACACACCTCTCTCCTCCACCCCCTCCTCTTCTTCTTCCTCCAGGGCCTCTTCCTGTGCTGATTTGTCCTCGAAACCAGCGGTGTTCTGTAGGCATTCAAGGGGCTACGCAAGTACGCAGGAAAAAATATGCCATGCGGTGCTTGAGCTGGTGTGCTTGGGGGACAGGAGCCACACTGGGGCAGAGATTCTGTCAGCTCTGCAGGGGAAGGCTCAGAGGTGGTTGTCGCCACGCCAGCTTAAGCCAGGAATGGTGGTTTGCGACAATGGCACCAACCTCCTCTCCCCCCTCTGACATGGACAGCTGACCCATGTGCCCAGTTTGGCTCACGTCCTTAACTTGGTGGTGCAGCGGTTCTTGGGCAGGTACCCAGGCTTACAGGATGTCCTGAGGCAGGCCAGGAAAGTCTGTGTGCATTTCCGCCAGTTATATATTGCAAGTGCTCAGCTGGGTGACCTCCAAAATGAATACAACCTGCCCAAGAACCGCGTAATCTGTGACATGCCCACCAGGTGAAACTCAACGTTGGACATGCTGCAGCGGCTTCACACGCAGCAGAGGGCCATCAATGAGTACCTGTGCGACTATGGCACCAGGACAGGGTCAGGGGAGCTTGTCTTTTTTTGCCACGCCAATGGGTCATGATTAGGGATACATGCACTGTCCTGTCGCCATTTGAGGAGGCCACAAGGATGGTGAGCAGTGACAGTGCATGCATCAGTGACACTGTCCCTCTTGTCCACCTGTTGGAGCACACGCTGCATGGAATAATGGACCGGGCACTTGAGGCAGAACAGTAGGAGTAAGAGGAGGATTTCCTTATCTCTCAAGGCCCCCTTTATCCAGACAGTGTTCCTGCTGGCCCGCCGATTACACAGGAAGAGGAGGATTGTGCCAGCATGGAGGTGAGCCTAGCACTCAGCACCAGCAGCAGTATTCAAGGGATCATTTACAGTCCCAAGAAACCCATGGACTTGTACATGGCTGGGAGGAGGTGGCTGTGGATCATGTCGTCCTTAGTGACCCAGAGGACTCTGGACTGAATGCCTCCTCAAACCTACGCTGCATGGCCCCCTGATCCTGCAAAGCCTGCGAAAGCATCCTCATATTCATGGTATCAAGGAGAGGGATCATTCCTCGCTGGCAACCCTCTTTGATCCACGTTACAAGGGTAAGGTTGTGGACCTTATCCAGCCGTCACAGAGGGAGAAGAGGATGATACATCTTCATTCAGCCTTGCAGAAAGGTTTGTGCAACGTGTTTCCAGAGCCTGGGAGGTTACAAATTCCTGGTACTGGACAACGTGTTGCTGAGGCTTCGGTCAGTCACAGAAGGACCGGTGGAGAAGGTGGCCGTCTGACCGATGCGTTCAGACAATTTTTTAGTCTGCAGCCCCAAGGTATGATCGGTTCCAGCAACCATCACCAGCGTCTGATTCACATGGTGCAGGAATACCTAGGGGCAAGATCAGACTTGGACACCTTTCCCACCGAAAATCCTCTGGGTTACTGGGTCTTGAGGATGGATCACTGGCCAGAGCTTGCACAGTATTCAATTGAGCTACTGGCCTGTCCTGCATCCAGCATTCTTTCGGAACGCACATTCAGTGCTGCTGGGGGCTTTGTAACCGATCACAGGGTGCGCCTGTCCACCGACTTGGTCGATCGGCTGACCTTCATAAAAATTAATCAGTCTTGGATCACCAGTTACCAAGCACCTGATGCTGATGTAACCGGATATTTTTTTTTGAATGTGAGATCCCTTCAAGACTGCCTATGCTGATGCTGAGTGACTATCCTCTTCCTCCTTAATGTTCATGTTGATAGCTTGTAAGAACATTTTTGGTTCTGGGCACCGCCACCAGTGGCTAAGGCCCAATTTTTCTGCCCCTGTTCAACAGGGGCGTGTAATTACAATTTTTGCTGTAATACTTTGCAGCAGGGCTCATTCCTGTGCTCCAACTATAGTATCTGTGAGGGGTTGCAGTGTTGTGGCACCAGCACCAGTGCTTAAGGCCAAATTCTTCTGCTCCTGTTTAACAGGGACGTGTCATTAGAATTTTTGCTGTAATACTTTGCAGCAGGGCTCATTCCTGCACTCCAACTAGAGTATCTGTGAGGGGTTGCACTGTTTTGGCACCAGTGCCTAAGGCCCAATTTTTCTGCCGCTGTTTAACAGGGGCGTGTAATTACAATTGTTGCTGTAATACTTTGCGGCAGGGCCCATTCCTGCGCCCACCAAGAGTAACCGTGAGGGCTTACAGTGTTGTGGCAACACCACCACCACCACCAAAGGTCCAATTTTCTGCCCCTGTTTAACAGGTGCATCTAATTACAATTCTTGATATAATATTTCACAGCATGGCCCGTTCCAGCGCCCACCAAGAGTAACTGTGAGGACTTACAGTGTTGTGGCACCAGCACCACCACTACCACCAAAGGCCCAATTTTTCTGCCACTGTTCAACAATGGCATGTAAATACAATTCTTGATATAATAGTTCACAGCAGGGCATTCCAGCACCCACCAAGAGTAACTATGAGGGCTTACAGTGTTGTGGCAACACCAACACCTAAGGTCTAAATTTCTGCAGAGTACATAGGGCAGGCCATTACATTCAAACATCCAACTTTCAAACGACTCCTACTTACAAACGGAGGGAGACAACAAGAAGTGAGAGGAAATCTACCCCTAGGAAGGGAAATTCTCTCCTGTAAAAGTTAATATGGGAAAAAGGTGTCTCCTCTCCACTGATGCTTTATCACCAATCCTTATTTCCCTAAAAAAAACAAATTTACAAAATCCAATTGTCATTGGGGCAGAAAGTGAGGTGAAATCTTCTGAACAGGTGCACAGACAGCAAAACAAATGTTACAGGGGTGATAACCCTTCCCTATGTTTTCCAAAAAGCTTAAAAATAGATTTTTTGGCTGGAGCTACACTTTAAAAATCTACCAGTTCAAAATTACCAAACAGATTCTACTTAAGAACAAACCTATAGTCCCTGTCTTGTTTGCACCGCCTGTATACTGCTGTTCAGAGTATATAGGGCCTTTTTTTTTTATTTGGGCGCATGGTTCCCCTTAATATACATACAAGACACAAAGGGCCTGGGGGGGGGGGGGTACCCATGCCATTTTTCTCAATGATTTTCATCCATATTGCCGGGACCAAACATTACATTAAAGCCGCAATCAGTTTTAAATTACTTTTATTCCTTTAGAAATGTCATTTTGTGCAGGGACAGTTATAAACACGAGAAACACGTGCCACTTTACAGGCATACTATAGACAACCCCCAGGCACGATATTTAAAGGAATATTTCACTTTTCTTTTTTCCCTTTAAGCATCATTAAAATCACTGCTCCTGAAAAAACGTCAGTTTTTAAAACTGTTTTTTGCATTGATACATGTACCCTGGGGCAGGACCCGGGTCCCCAAACCCTTTTTAGGACAATAACTTGCATATTAGCCTTTAAAATTCACACTTTTTATTTCTCATGTTCGAGTCCCATAGACTTTAACGGGGTTCGAAAGTTTGCGCGAACTATCGGTCCGTTCGCATGTTCTGGATGCGAACCGAACCGGGGGGGGTTCGGCTCATCCCTAGACAGGACCATATGCTCTATAGTGGCGTTGTGTAGATAAGAAAGATCAGTTTGGTGAACAAAGAGATAATCCAGTCTTGAGTAGCGGTTGTGTGGCGAAGAGAAGAAAGTGTAGTCCTGCTCATTAGGGTTTAAAGTTCGCCATGTGTCATGAAGCGTAAGAGAAGCCAGTTGGAGTTTAACTTGGCATAGAGCCGAAAAAGGAAGTGAGGAGTTTCCTGAAGAGGTATCAAGAAGCGGGATCAGGGCTAGATTGAAGTCTCCCCAAGGATCAAGAGACCTGATTGGAAAGTCTCTAGCTTAAGGAGAGTCTCCCATAGAAAGGGTACCTGCTTAGAATTAGGGCAGTAAATATTTGCCAGTGTCACTGGTCTATACTTCCATATCCCTTTCAGGAAAATAAATCTGCCCTCAGGGTCCAGCAATTGGTCAGTAAGGTTAAATGACAACGACCTTGAGAGTAAAATCGAAACTCCCTTCATTTTGGAGTCGACACAGGCTGCATGATAGACCATGGGAAAGCTGCAGTTGGAGAGATACGGGATGGATCCCAATTTAAAGTGCGTCTCTTGTAAGAAAACAAGTTGTGCTCTATGTCAGCGTGCCTCTGCCAGAACACTGCTACATTTTTCAGGAACATTAAGGCCTTTAATGTTTAAGGAGTACCCTTTTGCGAGAGAGAGGAGCTGAGCAATTCATAGTAGAAGGCTTGTTAAAATATCCCAGCGGAATATTGACGGAGAGGATCTGTTGGGGTTGGAAAAAAAAAGGAGGGGGGTATAAGAAAGAAGGGTGGGGAAGGGGTCTGACACCGAATGGTGGATATCAACTCGACCATCCAAAGCCTCCAAAATAAGATCAGGGAAGGGAGGGTGCAACGTTAAGGAACAGAGAGCTCTGGAGTAGCCCCACCTACTTCTAGGGAAGCCCTTTTTCCGAAACTCCCTAATTCTCCACTTTTAAAGCTAAATAGGAAATCAAGGATAACTTTGAACTCATCTACTATGAACCTGTAAAATGGGGCACTTGCCTCAGGGCCCACTATACCCGAATGTGGGTCTCAAGTTCAGGTACCCTCCTCCCACAGCCAAACATCACTTCCAGATATGTATAGGAAATATAATCAGAAATAGGAAAGAGTCAGGCAGATGTCAGGACCTGAGCTTGAACTTGGGACCTCATTGGTGTCTGGTATTGACTCTTCCCACTGAGCTATCTGGGATGCTGGACAGCTCCCTGCCTGATCTGCTGGACAGCTCCCTGCCTGATCTGCTGGACAAACCTGATCCAATGGACAACCCTGTCTTGAGTCTTGATTACTGTTGAACCTTGAACTCCTTGCTCCTCCCATGAACTTCCTATAAAAGCCTTGTCTCAGCACTTCCTCTTTGCCAGGTTATTGCGCCTTCCCTGCCAGTGCCTTGCTGCTGGCTTTCCTGCTGCCATCTGTACCTACAACCACTCGTGATTGACCCTTGGCTTGTTCCTGGACTTCTCTACTGCCTGATCCCAATCTGCAACCACCCGTGTTTGACCCTCGGCCTGTTCTTTGACCACTCTACTGCTTGATCCCAACCTGCAGCCACTCGTGATTGATTCCTTGGCTTGCTTTCTGACCACGCTGCTGTTTCATCCTTGTCTGTTTATCCGCTATTGGACCCCGGCTTGCTCACACCCTGGTGGGTCAAACTTGAGGACCGTGACCTGGTACTAGCTTGCAGCTAAATCCATCTCCACCATCAGGAGCTCTGGGGAAAACCAGCTAGTACTTGGACTCCGCACCTCAGGTGAGCATGTGTCATCTGCCAGAAGTGACTGCCTGTATGCCTGTCCTGCTACTGCTATTGCAATTGGTCTTCAAGTCCGACGCCTGATCGTGACAGCCGTTCTGGAGCTTGTACTATAGCCATAGTCCCTGTCTGCAGAGTATTGTGAGCAATAGAGGCTATGTAGCCAGTGCATTTGCATACCAGAAATTCCATGAAGAAAAGTTGTCCTCAGAAGAGACAGGTGAGTCTACTTAGTGAAGGGAGCTGCGAGCTATGAAATAAGAGAGTTAGCTTGTGAGTCCCGTCTGCAGTAAGGTAACGAAGCAACAAAGTGCGTGTGTGCCATGTCTTCCAATAAGGTTTTTATAAGAAACAGAAGCAGGGATAGGGTTCCAGAGGGAAAACTATAGCCAGATAGGACTCCAGGGTCAGCTCAAACAACCAAAGAGACATCACTCAGCAGTCTGTCTTGCGTCTAGTTGAGGAAGGTGAGACTCGTGGGCTGACATCCCTCTCCATGTCCCCGCAAACTCTCAAGGACGAATTGGATGAGGACCATCGACGCCTCTGTCTGTGTCTTTGTGCTTGGAGAGTATCCTCTGGTTGGGCCGGAATCCAGGGTTCAGGTTGCATAAAGGAGCCATACCAGTCTGGCACTGGTACTACTGGGATGCCAAGAGTATTGCAAAAGGCATGCAGGTCTGCAAGTACTCTAAGAGATGCAGTATGGTTCCCTGTTGTTGCTTGCAAGCAGAAAGGAAACTTCCATCTGTATGCAATATGCCTGTACCGTAGAACAGTCAGCAGAGGGCGCAAGTCTCTTCTATGTTGAAGAGTAATGGTGGACAGATCCTGAAAGACCTAAATGGGACCCCCTTGGTGTTTCAACTGGTTATAATTACGTGCTAAGCGCAGTATGTCCTCTTTTTGAGTGAAACTGACCAAGCAACAGACTGCATCTCTGGGCAGGTCAGTATCCCGGCCCCGAGGCCTAAGAGCACTGTGGCATCTCTCCATTTCTACTGGTGGGTCTGGTGGCCTGCCTAATAGCGTATTGAAAACAGCCCAGACTACCCACTGCAACTGAGGTCCCTCCACTGACTTCCCCTTACCCGCAGGTTACATCTCAGGCCCCTATTGTCCAAGTCCTCCATATACTGATGAATATCAATCAGATGTTGGGCATGAGTTCTGGTAGCTCATTAAACCTGCTGTATAGCTGCACCATGAGTCACAGTCACCGCTTCCACATGGTCCAGGCATGTGACGACCCCTTTAGGGTCGATTTTAAGGTCAGAGATTGCTGCAGATAATTTTTTTTATTATGTCTAAGGCCACCCTCTGGAGGTCCGCTAAGCTGGGTAGGGGAGGGATGGGATGCCAGCATGTCCGTGTCGGATGACCCATGAGTGTCAGCTATCGCGGGGGGATCCCTTGTACTGTGATCCGAGGTTTGAGATGGGGCCTGCGAGTCTGCATGCTGTGTGTGGAATATCGCCGGTATATTTTGACTTAGCTCAGTGAAAGGATCCATCTGCGATCAGGAGGAAGGCATGCTTCTCCCTGTCATCTTTGATCTCCAAAATTAGTTTTCTCCCGCTTATGTCAGATCAAATAGAAGTTCTGAATTTCAGAGCTCCTGTTCTAAGCAGCCATCATGCTCCGAAGCCAGGCCACAGTTTATACATTTTTAAATTGATGTTTTATACTATTTACAGTATAGGGTCTTTTCTTGAAATGAGCTTTAACACATAACAAGGATTACCAAAACACTATTGGTTAGTTAAAGAGACAGCACAGCTAGAGTAGTTTTCAGACATAGCTGGCTCACACTGAAACCGTGTATTAAGCTGTGTGATAAGGAATACGTTTGAGCTGGAGGCCGCACTGTCCTGATTAAAGTGGTGGTCCTGTGGGTTAGTGTTGGTGCTGATCCCCATTTGGAGGTTTGGGCTGCTACCTTACTGGTACAACAGAGCCATGATTTCAGCAGAGAAAATACTTGAATGAAGGAGGAGCACCCGTTGTCCGAAATAATGCAACTCTTGATGGGAGAATTCAAACGTTTACTGAAAGTATAAAAATTTTCAGATTGAGCCAACACGTGGGAAATAGCCTCCCCCTTTCTCAGGGATGTTGGTGCGTGATTATGAATGGGGGTGGGCTCCAAAGCAGGTGCTAAATTTCAGACTGAAGTTTGGCAGAGTGTCGACTTGTATTGATGCAAAGCAATTTTCTATGATGCCTATGCAGTATTCACATGTAGTATTTCAAATTTAGCTGACTGAAAAAAATGAAACATTTTTGAATTTTGTTTAGTTTTCAGTTATGACAACAGGAAATAATATAAGATATGTAAAGAAACACTTTAGACAGGAAGGACAAAAGCAGTTTTCAAGTACAAAAGGTGAGTTGTCCTTTTGGGGGCATTTTTTTTAAAGCTGTAACTGTGTCAACACATTGGGGGTGATTTACTATCAACAGTGCGCTGCGCCGGTTCATACCTTAATTGGTGCGCCGGATAAATCCTTAATTGAGCGCATGAACCGGCGGCGCACTTCTATAGTAAATAAAAATGTCAGCGGCGCTCTATTGAAAATGAATGGTTCCCTATGGGAGTCCATTGATTTGAATAGAGGTGGCCCGGGAAGTCGGATGAAGACGATCCGACTTGCGGGGCGACTCGTGTGCCGGTTGGCAGAGGGACAGCGCGACTTTGCAAGGCAACTTGGACACGACTTGAGCGTGAAGCAGCCGCTCAAGTTGTGTCCTAGAGGCGACTACCTGCCTGAGAATGTCTCCAGCGCGATGCCATCGCGCTGGTTCTCGGCGACAGGGTACTGCAAGCCTCGCGCTCGCTGTCCTGTGTTTGGTATGAATCATGAAGGGGAACTCCACGCCAAATTTTAATTAAAAAACCGGCATGGGTTCCCCTCCAGGAGCATACCAGGCCCTTAGGTCTGGATTTTAAGGCAAACCCCCTACGCCGAATAACGGCGTGGGGGTCCCCCCAAAATCCATACCAGACCCTTATCCGAGCACGCAGCCCGGTGTAAGGTATGAACCAATATGAACTAATATTCATGATTAGAGTTCTCCTTAAATATATATGTTGAAATATATGTATTAGTACAGAAAATGTTTCTCTGACATAAGTGTGAGCAGAATGTTTTTGGTCAAACTTATCTTTCTTCTGTTTTAACTGACAGGCATGTATATTTAGGTTGAAATGTAACTTTGTGGTTAGGCTTTTTCCGGGAAAAAGTTTATCTCACTTCTGCTTTAACTGCCAGGTTGAACCGCACTCACATATGGTGTTTCTTATCTTCCTGTTTCAAATGTCAGAACACGTTTAGTTTGACCGCAATTGACGTATGTTGATTGACCGCTTTTGCAGAAGTCAAAAAAACCTGTTGGAGTCTATTTTTGTCTAACTCATGAGGTTTTTGCTTATTGCTGATTGGTCCATACGATTTTCTCGCTGTGTATAAAAAAGGACATGTAACCATTAAACCACATATTCTTGTAAACCTATTCACTGTGTATTGGTGTCTTGAATATCCGACCGGTCAGAGAGACAATTCCACAGATCCTGAGTCCAGCTCGAGCCAAGAAGGTCCAACAGAACCAAACAGAACCAGAACCTTTCAAGTGGTGTCAGAAGTGGGATGATCCAATTGAACAGGTAAGACCCCCTTGAATTATTATTGGGAACAACAGTCTTGCCTTGTCAATTGGTTCACCATAAAGTAGACTCTCGAGAAAACTACAAGTTTTCTGGGACTCTGTTAAGATTGAAAGGTAGATTTAGAATAGATACAGAGGGTCTCGCTAGGTTGGCCAGACCAGGTTATTAGATTGAGAAAGAATCTTAAATTCTTCTCTACATAGGACGGATCTGTGGAAACTCTATATCTAAAGGTGTACACAAAAAGGGTTACCTTTTTAAATGTCAACTGTATATTGTTGTCCTGAATGTAAAACTGGTTTATTGTTTGCTTACAAAGGCAAGACCACGTCATTAGTGGCAATTGTTCCAGGGGGGTATCATGTCAAAATTGGCAAGGGTCCTATGTTCCAGGGATCAAAACAACATATGTTAAGGTTTAATATACAAAACATACTACCCCTCAGTCCGGTGTTCGAGGGACTAAGTGTAGCAGAAATACAGTGTCTGGTTGTATTTAAAAAAGGAGAACACTGGGTTCCTTGTCATAAACCTATAAATTGTCATAAGTTTAAGGACATTTTCCGCCCCTGGAACGAAATAGAGAAAGCAAGACAGAATTTTTTTAATTTTTTAAAGTATAAGTATTATTGTTTGCTATAATGGGTAATCAAGCAGGAAAGGAAGCTGAAGGTAAGCAGCACCAACCCTCTCCGATTGATTACATTAAAGTCAGTTATGGGAAAAATTATACTGATCCTTTTTGGTCACTAGTTTTAAAAAGAGCACATCAGTTAGAAGTGCCATGTTTGGGGGAATACGGACCATGTTCCGAGGAAGAGTGGGAGGAAGTAACCAGAATATGTGGCCAACATAAACAGTATAATTATCCCATAAAAGACCTTGACAAAGATTACGTGACTAAATGTTGTAAGATTTGGGCAAAAGGGTATGAAGGAATATAGAAAGAAATATACAAGTGTAAAAATGGAAAAGAAAGAGCAATTAGAAGACGCAATAGGAAGTCCATCAGTTCCCCCTAATTTTTATCAAGAAAAAACCCCCTCCATATGCTATGGTAAAAGATGAATCCCTTGTCCCAAAGAAAATATACCCCTCGTTAGATCCAAATGTTATAGCAGAAGTATTAACCATAGCTAAACAAAAGGGAACTAATTGGTTACGGGAGGGGGAAGATAGAAGACAGATACAGGAACATTTAAGTCAATTAGTAAAGGAGGAAGAACAGTGTATTAAAAAAGAGGAAGATGAAGAAAAAGTGATAGAAGGAAAGCTGAGTAGGATAAGGATGATGAGGCAGTGGGTGGCTTGACCTCGGGGATAGAAGCCCTCAAATTCCCCGTTATTCACATGGGAGAAACCCCGGTCCATATCCCACTCCCCCTCGGGACGTTAATGGATATTAAAGATCTTTGCCCAAAGCCACGCAAACACCCCAGAGAGGCAGCTCTGTTCTTACAGAGACATTGCGCGGGCACTGGCATGAATGCCGATGACTGTGAAATAATAATACAGACAGTGGATCCAGATCCCATCTGCGATGTAGAAGTTAAGACATTATTTGCTGATAATGACCCCTTTAAAAAGGCAAAGGGATGGGAATCATTTTGGGCAGCTGTGGCAGCTGTTTGGCAGTAAAGTTACAAAGGAGAGAGCGCTTTGCAGATAATGTGCACTGCAAAGCAGGGACCGGGAGAAAACTTTTATTCATTTTGTAAACGGGTACACCAGTTATACAAAGATACAGGAATGGAGAACCCTGAACTGTATGTGAGCACAGTCATGTCCGGGGGAGATCCCAAAACAACACAGTTACTTAAATTAATTACCCCTAATTGGTCAACATTAAAACCTGATGCCTTTCTCGAAGACATTAAAAAAAGCGTGCATCCTCTGGCTTATTCACTACAAAAGGAGGGGTATTTCCCTCATTTAACCCCGAACAGATAGAAAGCCCGCAGTTAGCTGCTGCACAAATGGTTGTCCCTTATACAAAACCAGTTCCCCAACAATCCCAACAAGTACAATACCAAGCATATCCCCAGGATAACCAGCAGGGTTGTTTCACATTCAGGGATATGGGACATTGGAAGTCAGAATGCCCACTTAGGAGAGGAACAAGTAGGGCAGCTAACCGCAGGGGTAATATGGGAAGAGGCAGATTGCCCGTTGGTACAGTTCATGACCAACATCTTTTTAAATGAGTTTTGCCATTCTGACTGACCACTTCCTCTGGGAAGAGACTTAATGTCAAGTTTAAACATTCACATCAAATTTACAAAAGATGGGGGCCTGCTAGCTACATCCGAAATCTGTGATTTGTCTAACCCAAAAAAGACAGGATTTTAGAGGGTACTTTATGTTACTATCGGCACACCTTAAAGCACACCCTATATGGGCACTGCATACATTGTACACCATACAAGCCCATCATTGGGGAAGGAGCAGTAGTACATTACCAAAAACAATATCCCCTGTCAGAAGGAAAAATTGCAGGCATAGCACCACAAATAAAGCAATATTTAGCAGAAGGAATACTGAAACATACAATCAGTCCCTGGAACACCCCCATTCACCCAGTCAAAGCCAGTGGTGAATGGCACTTTGTACAGGACCAAAGGGCCCTGAACAAAGCTATTGTCCCCCTTCCACCTTTTGTTGCGGATATTGCTACAATATTTTGTGAGATACCGGCAACGTCCAAGATCTACATGGTCATTGATTTAGGTATCGCGTTCTCTTCCATACCTGTTGCAGAGGAAGCCCAAAATTACTTTAAACCTGGGCTAGGCTCCCGCAAGGCTTTGCGAACAGTCCTGCAGCGTGCTCCATGGTCTTGAATCGATCTTTGAGCGATTGGGTACCAAAAAAAGGCTCAGTGTTGCTTCAGTATGTGGATGTCCTATTGCTGTGTAATGAAAATGAGGTCAGCTGTGCGGAGGACTCAGAGCACCTACTAACTAACCTCGCCTCAAAAGGTCACTTGGTGTCTCGCAAAGAGATCCAGTGGTGCAGGTCGCAGGTTGAGTACTTGGGGTGTATAATCCGAACGTTTGGTGTCACCAGCTCGAGTCAAGGCACTGTCCTCCTGGAGTCCACCAAGAGACAAGTCAGCGCTTCTCTCTTTCCTAGGGTCCATAATATACTGCAGGCAGTGGATACCTGATTGCTCTTATTATGATTCTATCCTAAGGTCTGCTACCCTGCAGGATGCCCCAAAGTTTATTGATTGGACAACAGAGAGGGTTAAGGCTTTCACAGCATTAACCACTTCCCGACCGCGTCATGTACAAAAGACGTCCACAGCGCGGTCGAGTTATCCTGAGTGGACGTCCCAGGGACGTCCTCACAGAATCTTGCTCCCGCGCGCCCCCTGGGGCGCGCTCCAGGATATGTCCGTGACCGCCGGGTCCGGAAGACCCGGCGCATCACGGATCACGGTAGATGGCCGCTAATCGCGGCCGTTTACCACGTGATCGCTCCGTCAAATGACGGAGCGATCACTTGTAAACAGACCGGCGTCATTTGATGACGCCGGTTCCTCCCTCCCCTCTCTGTACCGATCGGTACAGTGTGAGAGGAGAGGGGAGGGAGCGGATCATGTCCGCTCCCTTCCCCATGTCAGCTGTGGGCTGGATCTGTGACAATTGCAGTCACAGATCCAGCCATCCATCCATCCCTGCTCAGCCATCCCTGTGCAATACTCTGCCAATACTCTGCAATACACCCTGTGCAATACTCTGCAATACACCCTGTGCAATACTCTGCAATACACCCTGTGCAATACTCTGCAATACCCTGTGCAATACTCTGCAATACACCCTGCCAATACTCTGCAATACCCTGTGCAATACTCTGCAATACACCCTGCCAATACTCTGCAATACACCCTGTGCAATACTCTGCAATACACCCTGTGCAATACTCTGCAATACCCTGTGCAATACTCTGCAATACACTGTGCAATACTCTGCAATACCCTGTGCAATACTCTGCAATACACCCTGTGCAATACTCTGCAATACACCCTGTGCAATACTCTGCAATACACCCTGTGCAATACTCTGCAATACACCCTGTGCAATACTCTGCAATACCCTGTGCAATACTCTGCAATACCCCGTGCAATACTCTGCAATACACCCTGCCAATACTCTGCAATACCCTGTGCAATACTCTGCAATACACCCTGCCAATACTCTGCAATACACCCTGTGCAATACTCTGCAATACACCCTGTGCAATACTCTGCAATACCCTGTGCAATACTCTGCAATACACCCTGCCAATACTCTGCAATACCCTGTGCAATACTCTGCAATACACCCTGCCAATACTCTGCAATACACCCTGTGCAATACTCTGCAATACACCCTGTGCAATACTCTGCAATACACCCTGTGCAATACTCTGCAATACACCCCGTGCAATACCCTGCCCATACTCTGCAATACCCTGTGCAATACCCTGCCCATACTGTGCAATACCCTGCCCATACCCTGCCATACTCCGCAATACTCCACAATACCCAGCAATACTCCACAATACCCAGCAATACTCCACAATACCCAGCAATACTCCACAATACCCGGCAATACTCCACAATACCCGGCAATACTCCACAATACCCGGCAATACCCGGCAATACTCCACAATACCCTGCAATACTCCACAATACCCTGCAATACCCGGCAATACCCAGCAATACCCCGCAATACCCGGCAATACTCCACAATACCCGGCAATACTCCACAATACCCTGCAATACTCCACAATACCCTGCAATACCCGGCAATACCCCGCAATACCCCGCAATACCCGGCAATACTCGTCAATACCCGGCAATACTCCTCAATACCCGGCAATACTCCTCAATACCCGGCAATACTCTGCAATAACCACTTCCCGCCCGCCGGCCGTCATATGATGTCCTTGACTTTGTGCGGAGATATCTGAATGATGGGAGCAGCTACAGGCATCATTCAGATATTCGCTTTTTCAGCTGGCGATTCCCTACACCATAAGAACAATCATAGCGGCTGTTCCACCGCTTGATCGCTCTTACGGAAGGTGAGAGGGGATGCCCCCCCTCCCGCTGCCCTCCGGTGCTTCTACCGACTCACCGCTACGATCAAAGCCAAGATTGTTTTTTTTTTGTTTGTTTTTTAGGCTTCCCAGCCTAGAGGTGAGATGTGGGGTCTTATTGACCCCATATCTCACTGTAAAGAGGACCTGTCATGCCATATTTCTATTACAAGGGATGTTTACATTCCTTGTAATAGGAATAAAAGTGCTAAAAAAAAATTGGGGCGGAAAAACATGTCAAACTAAAATAAATAAAGTAAAATGAACAATAAAATATATATATTTTTTTTAAAGCGCCCCTGCCCCCGCGAGCTCGCATGCAGAAGTGAACGCATACGTAAGCCCCGCCCACATATGAAAACGGTGTTCAAGCCACACATGTGAGGTATCGTTGCGAACGTTAGAGCGAGAGCAATAATTTTGGCCCTAGACCTCCTCTGTAACTCAAAACATATAACCAGTAAAAATATTTAAAGCGTTGCCTATGGGGATTTTTAAGTAGCGAAGTTTGGCGCCATTCCACGAGCGTGTGCAATTTTGAAGGGTGACATGTTAGGTATCTATTTACTCGGCGTAACTTCATCTTTCACATTATGCAAAAACACTGGGCTAACTTTACTGTTTTTTTTTCTTTTAGGCACAAAACAGTTTTTTTCCGTAAAAAACGCGTTAGAAAAATTTCTGCGTAAATACCGTGCAAGATAAAAAGTTGCAATGACCACCATTATATTCTTTAAGGTCTTTGCTAAAAAAACATATATAATGTTTTGGGGTTCTATGTAATTTTATAGCAAATAAATGATGATTTTTACATGTAGGAGAGAAATGTCAGAATTGGCCTGGGTGCTCCAGAACGCCTGAAGGTGCTCCCTGCATGTTGGGCCTCTCTATGTGGCCACGCTGTGTAAAAGTCTCACACATGTGGTATCGCCATACTCGGGAGGAATAGCAGAATGTGTTTTGGGGTGTAATTTGTGGTATGCATATGCTGTGTGTGAGAAATAACCTGCTAATATGACAATTTTGTGGAAAAAAAAAAAAAGAAAAAAAAATCTTGATTTTTGCAAAGAATTGTGGGAAAAAATGACAACTTCAAAAAACTCACAATGACTCTTTCTAAATACCTTGGAATGTCTTCTTTCCAAAAAAGGGTCATTTGGGGGGTATTTGTACTTTTCTGGCATGTTAGGGTCTCAAGAAATGAGATAGGCCGTCAGTACTTCAGGTGTGATCAATTTTCAGATATTGGCACCATAGCTTGTGGACTCTATAACTTTCACAAAGACCAAAAAATATCCACCAATTTGTACTTATTTTTACCAAAGATATGTAGCAGTATAAATTTTGGCCAAAATGTATGAAGAAAAAATACTAATTTGCAAAATTTTATAACGGAAACAAAGAAAAATTCATTTTTTTACAAAATTTTCAGTCTTTTTTCTCTTATAGCGCAAAAAATAAAAAACCCAACAGTGATTAAATACCACCAAAAGAAAGCTCTATTTGTGTGAAAAAAAGGACAAAAATTTCATATGGGTACAGTGTTGTATGACTGAGTAATTGTCATTCAAAATGTGAGAGCACCGAAAGCTGAAAATTCGTCTGGTTAGGAAGGGGGTTTAAGTGCCCAGTTGTCAAGTGGTTAATCAGCTCTCTAAGGCAAGCCCCTGCATTGGGACTTATAGAGTGCGCAGGGCCTTTTTCATTGTACTTTGTGGTATCTGGACCTACGGTTGCAGCGGTCCTAGCACAATCACATGGGAATTCTCTGAGACCCGTATCATACATCTCAAAGAAACTTCCAGATCAAGTTCAAGGTATGCCACATTGCTTACAGGCCGTAGCAGCCTGTGCAATGGCAGTAAAAGAGGCTTCAAAGGTGGTTCTGGGACATGACCTCACACTGTATACTACACACCTCATGACAAACATGAACACACAACACATGACAACGCAAAGGTGCAGCGGCTATGAGATTATCTTGCTAAAAACACATAATCTAACCATAAAATCATGTTCAGAAACCTCAAAGCCCATTAGGTTTTTACATTCAGAAACACGATTGCACTGAGATACTTGCAGAAACTACCCTCCCTAGACCAGACCTCACAGATGTTCCGTATCCAAATGCGGAAAATGTTTATGTAGATGGCAGCTGCTCCCGACCTGAGGACAAAACTTATCAAACTGGTTATGCCATTGTTCAATTGCCAGATGTAATGATTGAAGCCAAATCTCTGAATGCTAGTTCAGTCCAGATTGCAGAACTCATTGCTCTAACTATGGTTTGTCAGATTTTTTAAGAAAAAGATGTAAACATTTACACTGACAGCAGATATGGGTACACGGGTTGACAAAAGATCCTACTGGACTTTGGTCAACCAAGGAAGGAATAATAGGGAATAAAAGGGGTGCACCACATGATAGAATCCCTAGATTACACACAAGTCCCCACACAGAAGGGCAAATTAGAATATCTTTTGGTTATAGTTGACAGATTTACAGGATGGGTAGAAGCAATCCCTACCACAGGAGAGACAGCTAGAGTACTAATAAATCAGTGGATCTGTAGGTTTGGCCTTCCGGACACTATATGGTCAGATCAAGGTCCAGCATTTACCTCGGCCTTAGTGAAGGAGCTCAGGAGTAGAGGAAAGAATGAACAGAACCATAAAAGACAAATTGAAAAAAGCAACAGGTGACACAATGAAAAACTGGTTAGATTACTTGCCAGCAGTCTTATATCAAATCAGGACTACCCCCCATAGAACAGGAATATCTCCTTTTGAGATACTTATGGGTAGGCCAGCACAGAGGAAACCTGATGAGGGAGAGGAGGTTAATCTTTATTCTTTACAGGAAGAGTACGTGAAACATCTGGTAAGTAGCCTTAGTGAAACAGAGGACAAGGTTGCTGTCACTTTTCCTCCTCTCTCCACAGAGCCTACACATCTGTATATCCCAGGAGACAAAGTACTGATAAAACAACTTGCTGTCCGGAAACAACCAGGCCCTATCTTCAAAGGACCATTTGAAATTCTGAAGGTTGCCAGAACAGCCGTTCTTACAGATCAAGGACCACAATGGATCCATGCATCCAGACTAAAGACATTTCCGAAGGGGAAACTGGAAGAAGGTGAAGGAGAAGACAAAGACCTCTGTTCTGGAGAGTATTCCAGATAAGGATCCGGAAAATACTCCCTAGTGGACTATAAAAAACAAGAAACTCAGAGTTCCATACCCATAGACACTAATGGTCCAAAAGGAGGGATCACTTCAGGGAAACTTTTTATTTTTTCCTTAATAACCACATTGTTTATTTTAATGCTCATAATCATAGGACACTGTTGGTCAGATAATTCTAAAAGACCAAAAAGAAGTATGGAAGACAATTTTAGTGGTAAAATGCTGCTGCTTAAATTTAAATATGCTTATGCTCAAAAATCAGGATATGGAAAATGTTGGATATGTAGTAAACTCCATCCTAGCACTGCTAGGAGTCCCCTAATGGCAGTACCTCTAAACTTCACCCCTCTCCTAAACGGCACATCACCTGTCGTCCTTACAAATGTCACAAGAACGTTTTCAGATAATAACCTTACTTTCCAAATTATTGGTAGAAGTCATTCCCCAGACTGGTGTTTTAGGTTGGGAAACTCCACAAAGGGAGCTGAAGTATGCCAACAAGCTACAATTAACTTTTCAATGACTTCAATTGAAAGCCCTTTCTTTCACACTTCAGAACCTGCCCTAAACACCACTCTAATAAACTTTCTTAACTCCAGTTCCACTTCCACAGTAGGAAAATTATTGTCAAGTTTAACCTTTTCTGTTTTTTCTGATGAAATGATGATAATATTCAACAAACGACCTTTAGCTCTAGGAGACAGTATTTATATTTGTTGTGGAAAAAGTTGTCACCCTTGGAACCCCACTGAACCCCAAGGATGGTGTTATTTTGCATCCCTAGTCCCCATTATGGACATAGTAGGAGATAGCAAGGGAACACACCTCCTTGAAGCTAGCATGCATCCTAGGTACCCCCTCAAACACCGAAATAAAAGGGAGTTACTTTTCGAAAAAGATATGGCTTGGGCCTGGTTCCCTTCCTGGTCAGGTTGGGGGATAGATTTAATGAAAAGGCTTAATAATTATACAAATATTATAGATGATGTATTGGTAAAGAATTCTGATGATATTAGTAGTTTAAACATTGAAACTAGAGCAATCAGAAAACAATTAGAACTTCATGATCTTGCTATTGAAAGCATGAGTGCTGCACTCACTGGCCTGTGTGAAGTTACGGAGGATTATGAGTGCTGCACTTGGATCCACAACACATCTGTTGAGATTCCTGATTACTATGATGTAATTGCCCAACATAGGAAAGAGGTAAATCAATTGCAACAGGAGGCGAGGGATATCACGATAACATGGAGCCCCTTTGGAGAGGGAGGATTCGGGGGCACAGGTATTTTCTCGTTTCTCAGACAAATGGCTATAACAATAGTAATGGTGTTAATCTTCATTCTACTGTTATATTTAGTATTTAAATTAATTGTCTGGGTAGTAGGAAAGATCTCCAGTAAAAAGAGACAGGGTTTTAAGGAAACAATCTTGATGATGTCCACGGTACATACTAAACAAAAATGGTATAATGAATAAATCTAATGATCTATGGGCTTCAATTCTTGAAGCCATGATCATAAGGAGGGGTTGTAAGGTATGAACCAATATGAACTAATATTCATGATTAGAGTTCTCCTTAAATATATATGTTGAAATATATGTATTAGTACAGAAAATGTTTCCCTGACATAAGTATGAGCAGAATGTTTTTGGTCAAACTTATCTTTCTTCTGTTTTAACTGACAGGCATGTATATTTAGGTTGAAATGTAACTTTGTGGTTAGGCTTTTTCCGGGAAAAAGTTTATCTCACTTCTGCTTTAACTGCCAGGTTGAACCGCACTCACATATGGTGTTTCTTATCTTCCTGTTTCAAATGTCAGAACACGTTTAGTTTGACCGCAATTGACGTATGTTGATTGACCGCTTTTGCAGAAGTCAAAAAAACCTGTTGGAGTCTATTTTTGTCTAACTCATGAGGTTTTTGCTTATTGCTGATTGGTCCATACGATTTTCTCGCTGTGTATAAAAAAGGACATGTAACCATTAAACCACATATTCTTGTATACCTATTCACTGTGTATTGGTGTCTTGAATATCCGACTGGTCAGAGAGACAATTCCACAGATCCTGAGTCCAGCTCGAGCCAAGAAGGTCCAACAGAACCAAACAGAACCAGAACCTTTCACCCGGCAGGTCAGGAAAGGGGGGGCGAGTGAGCACGCCCCCCCTCCTGAACCGTACCAGGCCGCATGCCCTCAACATGGGGGTGGGTGCTTTGGGGCAGGGGGCGCCCTGCGCTCCCCCACCCCAAAGCACCTGCCCCCATGTTGATGGGGACAAGGGCCTCTTCCCAACAACCCTGGCCATTGGTTGTCGGGGTCTGCGGGCAGGGGGCTTTTCGGAATCTGGGAGCCCCCTTTAATAAGGGGGCCCCCAGATACCGGCCCCCCCACCCTATGTGAATGAGTATGGGGTACATCGTACCCCTACCCATTCACCTGGTGGAAAAAAAGTCAATAAACAACACAACACAGGTATTTAAAGTAATTTATTAGGCAGCTCCGGGTGTCTTCTTCCGACTTCGGGGGTCTTTCTGCCGGGCGCCCGCTATCTTCTTCCAGCTCTTTTGCTAGCGGGGTCCCGGTCTTCATCGTTGTCTTCTTCCGACTTTGGGGGTCTCTTGTTCTTGTCCCCGGTGTCGTCTCCGCGCTCTCCGGTTCTTCTCCCGCTCTCTGGTGCCTTCTCCACGATCTCCAGTTCTTTCTGCCTTCTGCCGGGTGCCCCGCTATCTTCTTCCAGCTCTTTTGCTAGCGGGGTCCTGGTCTTCATCGTTGTCTTCTTTCCTCTTCTCTCCGCCCGATGTTGCCTCGTCGCTGTCTGCCGCTACAATGCTGTGTCCGCGGAGCGCACCCACTTATATTGGCATGGGGCGTGGTCACCTGGTGATGCCACCGCTGACCCCGCCCCCGTATGATGTGACAGTCCCATCATTCCCCCGGGACTGTGATGTCGTACGGGGGCAGGGTCAGTGGGTGGCATCACCCGGTGACCACGCCCCATGCCAATAAAAGTGGGTGCGCTCCACGGACACAGCATTGTAGCGGCAGACAGCGACGAGGCAACATCGGGCGGAGAGAAGAGGGAAGAAGACGACAATGAAGACTGGGACCCCGATAGCAAAAGAGCTGGAAGAAGATAGCGGGCGCCCGGCAGAAAGACCCCCGGAGCTGCCTAATAAATTACTTTAAAAACCTGTGTTGTGTTTTTTATTGACTTTTTTTTCCACCAGGTGAATGGGTAGGGGTACGATGTACCCCATACTCATTCACATAGGGTGGGGGGCCGGGATATGCTGGCCCCCTTATTAAAGGGGGCTCCCGGATTCCGATAAGCCCCCCGCCAGAAGACCCCAGTGGCCAGGGTTGTTGGGAAGAGGCCCTTTTCCCCATGTTGAGGGCATGTGGCCTGGTACGGTTCAGGAGGGAGGGGGGCCGCTCTCTTGTCCCCCCTTTTTCCTGCGGCCTGCCAGGTTGCGTGCTCGGAAAAAGGGTCTGGTATGGATTTTTAGGGGGACCCCCACGCTTTTTTTTTTTAAGTTTGGCGCGGGGGTTCCCCTTAAAATTCATACCAGACCTGAAGGGCCTGGTACAGATTTTGAGGGGGTCCCCCACGCTATTTTAAAAAAAAATCCATACTAGACCCAAGGGCCTGGTATGGACCTGGGGGGGACCTCACGCTGCTTTTTTTTCTAGATTTTTCTAGATTTTTACTGCCGGCAATGTTTATTACATTTCCTTTAACAACCAGCTATAAACAGGTTAAAAAAAACACGAAAATCGCGGTACTTGCGTTTTGGGTGCGGGTCCATTGAATTCTATTACATCCAAAACACTGTTTGTGGCCTGGGAAAAAAAAAATCTGCAGTTGCGTTTAACCTCGTTTTTCACAAAGCCAAAAAATGCCTTCAGACGCCAAAGATTTCCACGTTTCAGACGCGGGTACCGGCGTTTAGCCGCGTTTTCGTTTAGAAGCGTTTTTAAAGGTGACCTCTTTTTTTTACATTGATAAACTTAAAAATTATGGCAAATGAGGGAAAAAACATTATTTATATATATATATATATATAAAAATTGAATTGCTGCCTTTGCATTGTGGACAATCCACAACTTGTGGCAGGTGACGTGGCAAGTGGACAATCCACAATTTGTGGCAAGTGACACGCTAAATACAACTACACTGCTGCTCTCTCAGCTGCTGCTACTCACTCTGGTCTCACAAAATAGCTGAAATGGTTAATAAAACTGTTTTTGGAGCTTAGGGCGGCTCCTTATGATGTTTCCTAACTAAACGCAAATGTGGTAAAACGCGGCATGCAAACGCGTCAAAGCGCGCCTTTCTAAACGCCGCTTTCAACCTTAGTTCTGAACACTTTGCACCAGCGTCCCGTGTACATTGGGCCTAAAAACGCCTATGCCATTTACAGCTCAAAAACGCCATGGTGGCCATGAGGCCATAGGCTAACATGGAGAGCCGTTTTTAAGCTGCAAAAACGCTCAAACAAGCGGCTGGAAAAACATCTGTGTGCATGTAGCCTTATTTTAACCCCTTGCTTACTGGCCACTTAAATCCCCTTCCTGCCCAGACCAATTTTCAAATTTCAGTGCTGATGCACTTTGAATGACAATTGCGCGCTCATACAACACTGTAACCCAATGAAAATGTATTATTTTTTTTGCACACAAATAGAGCTTTCTTTTGGTGCTATTTGATCACCTATACGTTTTAATTTTTTTTCTATAAATACAAAAGACCGACTAAAAAAATAAATTAGGATATTTTAACCACTTCAGCACCGGGCCTATTCTGGCACTTCTCTCCTTCGTGTAAAAATAATAGATTTATGGCTATAAAATTACTTTAAAACCCCAAACATTATATATGTTTTTTTAGCAGACACCCTAGGGAATAAAATGGCGGTCATTTTTATCTCGCTCGGTATTTGCGCAATAAATTTTCAAACGCCTTTTTTTGGGAAAAAAAATGGTTAGATGAATTAAAAAAAATTACAAAACCGTAAAGTTAGCCCAATTTTTTGGAATAATGTGAAAGATGTTGTTATGCTGCATAAATAGATAACTAACATGTCACGCTTTAAAATTGCGCACACTCATGGAATGACACCAAACTTCAGTACTTAAAAATCTCCCTAGGCGATGCATAATTTTTTTTTACATGTTACCATTTTCGCATTACAGAGGAGGTCTAGTGCTAGAATTGTTGCACTCGTTCTAACGCACGCAGCAATACCTCACATGTGTGGTTTGAACGGCGTTTACATATGTGGGCGGGACTTACATGTGTGTTCGCTTCTGAGCGCGAGCTACCGGGGACATGGGCGTTTTTTGTTTTTTACTTTTTTGTATTTTTTTACTCCTTTTTTTAACTTTTTTGTTTTTTTGATCACTTTTATTCCTATTACAAGGAATGTAAACATCCCTTGTAATAGGAATCTATTGTGACAGGTCCTCTTTATGGAGAGATGCAGGGTCAATAAGACCCCACATCTCTCCTCCAGGCTGGAAAGCATGAGATCGGTCAAAAAAATTCACCGATCTCATGCTGACAGCCGAGATCACGGCTTTGTTTACATACGGGAACCCGGCGTGATGTCACAACGTCGCGCCCGGGCCTCCGACGGTCATAGAGATGACTGGTGACCATCTGGTCACCAGTCATCTCTATGCTTCCCATCCGGCGCCGGCCAATTCATTCTCCGAGCCCCAGATGGCACGGGAGAGCCCGGAGAAGCACCAGATGGCGGTGGGAGGGGGGGGAACATCCCCTCCCGCCGCCTATAAGAACGATCAAGCGGCGGAACTGCCGCTATGATCATTATTATCGTGCACAGAATCGCCGGCTGAAAAGAATGATATCTGAATGATGCCTGCAACTGTAGGCATCATTCAGATGTCACCGCACAAAGCCAAGGACGTCATTTGACGGTGGGCTTTAGGAAAGTGGTTAATATTTTGAAAATGTCGAAAAAAGGTAATTTTTCTCCTTCATTGATGTACACTGATGAGACTGCACTGATGGGCTGCACTGATGGGCACCGATAAGGTGGCAAGGGTGGGCACTGAGAGGTGGCATTGCTAGTTGGCACTGGTGGGCATTGAGAAGTGGCACTGCTAGGTGGCAATGATAGTTGGCAGTGATGGGCACTGATAGGCAGCACTGCTAGGTGGCACTGATTGGCACCAGTGGTGGGCATTGATAGGTGGCACTGGCAGGGGCTACTGATTGTCACAGATGACGCAGAATTGCCTCTTCCTCTTCGGGCCCGATGTCCCTTGCACATAAGCCGTTGATTGCCTTTTTTTTATGCTCACACTGTCAGCACAAGGAGAAAACAAAAACCATTACCCAGCTTTTGTTTACATCACGTGATCAGCTGTCATTGGCTAACAGCTGATCACATGGTAAGGGGCAGGGATCGGCCCCTTACTCGAATCTTTCATCACCCGAGTCTCAGTGACTCGGTGACCACAGCGCGTGCACGCGAAGGGGAGGACGTCTATTGACAGACTCCCGGCAATTGAGGACTGTGCTGTGGCCGTCGATCAGTTATAGCGCTGATCTCAAGTGATTAAAGAGGGTCTAAATGGGCCACTGACATGCATCACAATTCAACTTAGGAATGTGTCTTTGCAAAGTTAAACTAAATGAAATCTTTTCTTATTTTTGCTTGGGGATAGAGTGCAGAGGGATTACAAGTCTAGACAGTTTTTGGGGATGTCTGCACCCCTGATAGGGTGAAGACCACTCCCAAATTTGGCCACTTTATACTTCCAAATAATTCACTTCCTGTCACATAGCCACATAGGAAGTGAGGGTAAATCCCTACCAATGTCTTTCCTTGGGGACACACAGGTCAATCTAAATTCTTTCCCCATTATGTACATTTCACTCCAGCATTTTGTGGGGTACACCCCAAATTATTAGGTATTTTGGACTTTGGGGTTTATTTAGTAAAGGCAAATCTACTTTGCACTACAAGTGCACTTGCTGAATATCCCAGGGGGACATGCAAGCAAACAAAAAAAACACCATCTTTGCTTTTACATGATTGGATGTTACAATCACCAGTGATCCCTCAGATTTTCAGCAGCTACACTTTTACTGCAGAGTGGATTTGTCTTTACTAAACCCCAAACTACCCAATGATTTGGGGTGTACACAACAAAGTGCTAGAGTGCAATTTGCTTAATGGGGACACTAGTTAGATTGATCTGTGTGTCCCCAATAGGGATGAGCTTCGTGTTCGAGTCGAACATAAGTTCGACTCGAACATCGGCTGTTCGATCGTTCGACGAAGATCGAACGATTTGGGCCGTTCGCGCCAAATTCGAGTGACGCGAACGGCCCACAATGTACTACGCCATCGCAGTGTCATCCAGGCGCTGTGATTGGCCAAGCATGCACTGTGACCCCGCATGCTTGGCCAATCACAGCGCCGGCAGCGAGGAGAGCAATGATTGGCCACAGGCAGGATGCCTGTGGCCAATTATTGCTGAGGGTGTTTAGTACACGCCCCACACTATAAAAGGCCGCCAGCACGGCGGCCTAGTGTAGTGTGTTCCGGAGCAGGGATAGAGCAGCATAGGCAGGGACAGTGACTTTTATTTCTTTCTTGCTTAACCTGGATTCCTTTAGTTTAGGGAAAGAGAAGGATAGGTAGGGAGAGTGTCAGTGTGTTTTGTGCTTGTGCTATATTGTGCTTAAAAAAAACATTTTTTCTAGGGACAGAAAACTGTAGGTAGGGAGAGTGTGTCAGTTTCTTTCACTGTCAAAGTCCTTGTTTCCAGGGACCTGGAAGGACAGTGAGTGAATTCTCCTTGTGCTAAATTGTGCTTAAAAAAAACATTTTTTCTAGGGACAGAAAACTGTAGGTAGGGAGAGTGTGTCAGTTTCTTTCACTGTCAAAGTCCTTGTTTCCAGGGACCTGGAAGGACAGTGAGTGAATTCTCCTTGTGCTAAATTGTGCTTAAAAAAAACATTTTTTCTAGGGACAGAAAACTGTAGGTAGGGAGAGTGTGTCAGTTTCTTTCACTGTCAAAGTCCTTGTTTCCAGGGACCTGGAAGGACAGTGAGTGAATTCTCCTTGTGCTAAATTGTGCTTAAAAAAAACATTTTTTCTAGGGACAGAAAACTGTAGGTAGGGAGAGTGTGTCAGTTTCTTTCACTGTCAAAGTCCTTGTTTCCAGGGACCTGGAAGGACAGTGAGTGAATTCTCCTTGTGCTAAATTGTGCTTAAAAAAAACATTTTTTCTAGGGACAGAAAACTGTAGGTAGGGAGAGTGTGTCAGTTTCTTTCACTGTCAAAGTCCTTGTTTCCAGGGACCTGGAAGGACAGTGAGTGAATTCTCCTTGTGCTAAATTGTGCTTAAAAAAAACATTTTTTCTAGGGACAGAAAACTGTAGGTAGGGAGAGTGTGTCAGTTTCTTTCACTGTCAAAGTCCTTGTTTCCAGGGACCTGGAAGGACAGTGAGTGAATTCTCCTTGTGCTAAATTGTGCTTAAAAAAACATTTTTTCTAGGGACAGAAAACTGTAGGTAGGGAGAGTGTGTCAGTTTCTTTCACTGTCAAAGTCCTTGTTTCCAGGGACCTGGAAGGACAGTGAGTGAATTCTCCTTGTGCTAAATTGTGCTTAAAAAAAAATTTTTTCTAGGGACAGAAAACTGTAGGTAGGGAGAGTGTGTCAGTTTCTTTCACTGTCAAAGTCCTTGTTTCCAGGGACATGGAAGGACAGTGAGTGAATTCTCCTTGTGCTAAATTGTGCTTAAAAAAAACATTTTTTCTAGGGACAGAAAACTGTAGGTAGGGAGAGTGTGTCAGTTTCTTTCACTGTCAAAGTCCTTGTTTCAAGGGACAGAGAAGGACACCTGAGGGTAGCCCTTATTGCTTTTTTCCCATCTCCCTGCAGGCCATCTATTAGAATGTCTGGAAGGCAAACAAGGAGAGGCAGACAGTCAGGAGGCAATAAAAGAGGGCAAGCAGGCTCTGTGTCTGGGGCAACAGTGCTGGTCGTGGACGCGGTGCATTGTCATCAGCACATGGCCATGGGACACGCTTGTCCTTCTTTTCGGCAGCTGGACATGTTGAGCCACATCATGCCGAAGACTTGGTAGAGTGGATGACCAAGCCCTCCTCCTCCTCCTCATCCTCTCTCACCCAGGCTCAGGGTACTGGAAAAGCAGCTGCCAAAGCGTCCTCTTCCCTGGTATCAATGTCAGACTCATCATCAGTCACTCCTTCCCTAGACCCACCATGTCCTCCTCCTGAGGAGTCCCCCGAACTGTTTCAGCACAGTGTTGGGTACATGCTCCAGGAGGATGCCCAGCGTTTCGAAGGGTCTGATGATGAAACCCAGCTAGAGGAAGGCAGTAGCGTGAGAGCAGACAGAGGGGATGCTCAAGAAGGACACCAATCTGGCAGTCATGTTCCAGCAGCTGCAGCATACTGCCAGATTGGCTCCAGTGATGAGGAGGGAGGTGATGATGAGGTCACTGACTCCATGTGGGTGCCTAATAGGAGAGAGGAGGAGGAGGAGGATGAGGAGGAGGCACATCTCCAACGAGGCAGGATGCCCTTTGGTGGCCAGCGTAAGGGCAGTACACCGACGGAATCACACCGCAGAGCTCCGCCTGTGCAGGGCGCTGCCTCTGCCCGTCATTCAAAAAGTTCTTTGGTGTGGGCCTTTTTTGAGGCTAGTGCATCAGATCGCACAGCTGCTGTTTGCAACATATGTCTCAAGCGTATATCGCGTGGCCAAAACATCAGCCGCTTGGGTACCACATGCCTGACCAGACATATGTTGACCTGCCATGCAGCTCGTTGGCAAGCCTACCTCAAAGACCCACACCAAAGAACAAAGCGGACCTCTCCTTGCACCGCATCAGCTGGGATCTCCAACCCCACTATAACTTCAGTCCTCTCTGAAACATGCACTGAGAGGAATGAAGGTGTAGAATTAGGTGTGTCACAGCCAAGTACTTGCGGCCACTCTGCTAGCAGTACACCGACGTCCGATTCTAGCAGGCAAATTTCCCTGCCCCAGCTGCTGGACCGTCGAAAGAAGTTCACTCCCAGCCATCCACATGCCCAGCGGTTGAATGCTAGCTTGGCTAAATTGCTAGCGCTTCAACTGCTGCCTTTTCAGTTGGTAGACTCGGCCCCCTTCCGTGAGTTTGTGCAATGTGCGGTTCCTCAGTGGCAGGTTCCCAAACGCCACTTTTTCTCACGGAAGGCTATTCCGGCTCTCTACCGGCATGTGGAAGGCAATGTCTTGGCCTCGCTGGACAGGGCGGTCAGCGGTAAGGTGCATATTACCGCTGACTCATGGTCCAGCAGGCATGGACAGGGACGTTACCTTTCTTTCACGGCCCATTGGGTCACTCTTTTGGCAGCTGGGAAGGATGCAGGACAAGGTGCAGTAGTGTTGGAGGTTGTCCCACCGCCACACCTCCAAAATGCTACTACTGGTTGTGACACACCTCTCTCCTCCACCCCCTCCTCTTCTTCTTCCTCCATGGCCTCTTCCTGTGGTTTGTCCTATGAACCAGCGGTGCTCCGTAGCCGTTCACGGGGCTACGCAAGTACGCAGGCAAAAAGATGCCATGCCGTGCTTGCGCTGGTGTGTTTGGGGGACAGAAGCCACACTGGGGCAGAGGTCCTGTCTGCTCTGCAGGGCCAGGCCGAGAGGTGGTTGACGCCACGCCAGCTTAAGCCAGGAATGGTGGTTTGCGACAATGGCACCAACCTCCTCTCCGCCCTCCGACAGGGACAACTGACCCATGTGCCCTGTGTGGCTCACGTCCTTAACCTGGTGGTGCAGCGGTTCTTGGGCAGGTACCCGGGCTTACAGGATGTCCTGAGGCAGGCCAGGAAAGTCTGTGTGCATTTCCGCAGATCTTATAATGCCAGTGCTCGCCTGGCTGAGCTGCAAAAGGAGTTGAACCTGCCCAAGAACCGCCTTATATGTGACATGCCCACCAGGTGGAACTCAACGTTGGCCATGCTGCAGCGGCTGCACACGCAGCAGAGGGCCATCAATGAGTACCTGTGCGACTACGGCACCAGGACAGGGTCAGGGGAGCTTGGTTTTTTTTCTCCACGCCAGTGGGGCATGATCAGGGATGCATGCACTGTCCTGGCACCATTTGAGGAGGCCACGAGGATGGTGAGCAGTGACAGTGCATGCATCAGTGACACTGTACCTCTTGTCCACCTGTTGGAGCACACGCTGCGTGGAATAATGGACAGGGCACTTGAGGCAGAACAGAGGCAGGAAGAGGAGGACTTCCTTGCCTCTCAAGGCCCCCTTTACCCAGACAGTGTTCCTTCTGTCCCACCCATCGCACAGGAAGAGGAGGAGGAGGAGGAGGAGGAGGAGGATTGTGTCAGCATGGAGGTGGAGGCTGGCACTCAGCATCATCAGCAGCAGTCTTTTAGGGATGATTTACAGTCCCAAGAAACCAGTGGACTTGTACGTGGCTGGGAGGAGGTGGCTGCGGATCATGTCGTCCTTAGTGACCCAGAGGACTCCGGAGCGAATGCCTCAGCAAACCTACGCTGCATGGCCTCCCTGATCCTGCAAAGTCTGCGGAAGGATCCTCGTATTCTTCGGATCAAGGAGAGGGACCATTACTGGCTGGCCACTCTCCTTGATCCACGGTACAAGGGTAAGGTTGCGGACCTTATGTTACCGTCGCAGAGGGAGCAGAGGATGAGACAACTCCGGGAGGCCTTGCAGAAAGGTCTGTGCAACGCGTTCCCAGAGACTGGGAGGTTACAAACTCCTGGTCCTGGACAACGAGTTGCTGAGGCTTCGGCCAGTCAAAGAAGGAGCGGTGGGGAAGGTGGCCGTCTGACCGATGCGTTCAGACAATTCTTTAGTCCGCAGCCCCAAAGTATGATCGGTTCCAGCAACCATCGCCAGCGTCTGATAAACATGGTGCAGGAATATCTAGGGGCAAGGTCAGACTTGGACACCTTCCCCACCGAAAATCCTCTGGCTTACTGGGTCTTGAGGATGGATCACTGGCCAGAGCTTGCACAGTATGCAATTGAGCTACTGGCCTGTCCTGCACCCAGCGTTCTTTCGGAACGCACATTCAGTGCTGCTGGAGGATTTGTCACGGATCACAGGGTGCGCCTGTCCACCGACTCGGTTGATCGACTGACTTTCATCAAGATGAACCAGTCTTGGATCACCACCAGCTACCACACACCTGATGCTGATATAACAGACTAATTGATTTTAACATGTCACATCCTTTCAAGACTGATGCTGATGCTGAGTGCCTGTGCTGTTATGTTGACTGGCTATCCTCCTCCTCCGAGTCCTCAATGATACGATTGATGATGATAGCTTGGAAGATCATTTTTGTTTATGGGTGCCGCCACCAGTGGCTAAGGCCCAATTTTTCAGCCCCTGTTTTACAGGGGCGTGTAATTACAATTTTTTTAGCAATAATTTGCCATAGGGCTCATTGCTGTGCTCCAAGTACAGTATCTGTGAGGGGTTGGAGTGTTGTGGCACCAGTGCCTAAGGCCCAATTTTTCAGCCCCTGTTTAACAGGGGCGTGTCATTACAATTTTTGAAGCAATACTTTGCAACAGGGCTCATTGCTGTGCTCCAAGTACAGTATCTGTGAGGGGTTGTAGTGTTGTGCCACCAGTGCCTAAGGCCCAATTTTTCAGCCCCTGTTCAACAGGGGCATGCAATTACAATTCTTGATCTAATAATTCACAGCAGGGTCCATTGCTGCACCCACCAAGAGTAACTCTGAGGGCTTACAGTCTTGTGGCAACGCCACCACCACCACCACCACGAAAGGCCCAATTTTTCAGCCCCTGTTCAAAAGGGGCATGTAATTACAATTCTTGATCTAATAATTCACAGCAGGGCCCATTGCTGCACCCACCAAGAGTAACTGTCAGGGCTTACAGTGTTGTGGCACCAGCACCACCATCAAAGCCCCAATTTTTACTACCACTGTTCAACAATTATATGTAATTAAAATTCCTGATATAATAGTTGACAGCAGGGCGTTCCAGCACCAACCAAGAGTAACTGAGTGCTTACAGTGTTGTGCCAACACCAACAACTAAGGGGCCTATTTCTGCAGAGTATATACGGCAGGTCCCTACTTTCAAACATCCAACTTACAAACGACTCCTACTTGCAAACGAAAGAAGACAACAGGAAGTGAGAGGAAATCTACCCCTAGAAAGGAAAATTCTCTCCTGTAAGAATAAATATGGGAGAAAGGGGTCTCATCTGTACTGATGCTTTATCAGCAATCCTTGTTTCAAGAAAAACACCACATTTCAAAAACAGTTGTCATTGGGACGGAAAGTGAGGTGAAATGTTCTGAACAGGGGCACAGACAGCAAAACAAATGTTACAGGGGTGATAACCCTTACCTATGTTTCCCAAAAAGTTTAAAAATAGATTTTTGGGCTGGAGCTACACTTCAACAATGTACCTGTTCAAAATTACAAACAGATTCTACATAAGAACAAACCTACAGTCCCTGTCTTGTATGCACCGCCTGTATACGGCTGTTCAGAGTATATAGGGCCTTTTTTATTTTATGTGCGGGGTTCCCCTTAATATCCATACAAGACCCAAAGGGGCTGGTAATGGGCTGGGGTAGGGGGGGGGGGGGGTCATGGGGTAGCTATGCCATTTTTCTTAAAGAATTTCATCCATATTACCGGGACCAGACATTACATTAAAGCCGCAAGCAGTTTTAAATGGCTTTTTTTTCATTTAGAAGTGTCATTTTGTGCAGGGACAGTTCTAAACACGGGAAACACGTGGCACTTCACAGGCATACTTTAGACACCCCCCAGGTACGATATTTAAAGGAATATTTGACTTTTTTTTTTCACTTTATGCATCATTAAAATGACTGCTCCCGAAAAACGACCGTTTTTAAAACTTCTTTTTGCATTGATACATGTCCCCTGGTGCAGAACCCGGGTTCCCAAACCCTATTTATGACAATAACATGCATAATAGTTGTTATAATTAGCACTTTAGAATTCGAACGTTCGCATCCATTGTATTTAATAGGGTTCTAATGTTCGTTCGAACTTTCGGTCCGTTCGCGGGTTCTGGTGCGAACCGAACACGGGGGTGTTCGGCTCATCACTAGTCCCCAAGAAAAGACATTGGTAGGGTTTTACCTTCACTTCCTGTTTAGCTGTGTGACAGGAAGTGAAGCCAATTTTACTAAAAGGGACACAAAGCCCAACCTAAAAAAAAAAACAAGCAGGGGTTCTAACATTTACTTGGTTTCCCTCAAAATGCCCACAATTAGAATCGTATTGCCTTGAGCTATTTTTAAGTGCAGTGCTCTAAATCAGTGCTTCTCAAGTACCCCCAACAGGCCATGTTTGCAGGTTTTCCTTCATCTTGCACATGTGCTTTAAATCAGTCAATGGTTTTGTATTTTGGACAGCAATTCTCGATGAGATAAATTCACAAAACATGTCCTGTTGGGGGTACTTGAGAACGGAGGCTGAGAACCACTGCAGTAAAAAGGAAAATTGAATACTTACCGCTCCTGTATTTTTCATTTCCTGGTGACTATCCATGGCAGCACACAATATGCTAGCATGAAGGCACCAGGGTAGACAAATCACACCTGTTTTGTTTTGACATGGCAATCAGCTGTCACATTTGTTGCAAAGAAAACACAAAACAAACATCAAAACTTTGCATCAAATTTTATTGGTCAACAAAACAAAGGGAAGCCAAAATAAAAACATGGTCAATTTGAAACATTAGTCACAACATCTTGAGAAAGATTTAGCAAAATAATGCAGCACAGACAATTAAATCAAAGTGAACAAACAACACACATTAACAACATCAAGATTATTTCAGGGGGACATTTCCCCCACACAAAAAAAATACAATCAAAAAAACGTAAAACAAACATCTGCTTTGCAAAGACATAACAAATAAAATTCATGTGTTAAAAACTCGATAAGGACACCAAAATGTACTTTTTTCCGGACACGCACACACACTTGCCTCTTTTCAGGGAAAGGGAGAGGATGCTATCTGCGAGCTTTATATAACATAGACCAAAAATTGCCGCTCCAGGCAGATTAAGTTTTGGAAAGATGTTTCTCTCTCAGAGACCAAGGATGCCGGCAATGCACATAGCAATGAAAACAAAAATGGTGGGGACAGCCGCACTCCAATCCAACGTGTGTTTATTGAAGAAAGACAGGCACTACAAAAACCAGCATAAACAAGGACAGCTGACGCGTTTCACACTTGTTCAGTGTTTACTCATAGCTGTCTGGTTTATGCTGGTTTTTGTAGTGCCTGTCTTTCTTCAATAAACACACGTTGGATTGGAGTGCGGCTGTCCCCACCATTTTTGTCTTTATATAACATAGGTTTGTGAGCTAATGAGGCAATTGAAAACACATGGACAGTCCATGAAACACCCAAAATGCAAGTTCACCCAATGTAGAGACTGAACTTCAAAGTGGGTACACCTGTTAAGGATGTCCTTCAATTACTAACCCATAAAAACACTCTCTGAGCATGCCCAGAAATATCCAGGTGCTGTTCACACACAAAAAGCACCAGCATGTTACAAAATTAGAGATGGGACAAACACCCCCCCCCACCAACAAATACCATTACAGTCTATGGGAACTGACTTGTTAATTTTGGTAGTCCCCACTTGGCTGGCTTATCTTCTAGTTATTGGCCTTAAAATGGGGGCCCAGGTCCCACCCTAAGGGACATATATCAATGTCACCAATTTGGACAACACCAAAAACAAAAAAAAAGAAGTGCCTTTAAATATGCCAAATTGCTTAAGGGCCATTTCACACCACATGCTGTCCATTGCGTTTTCTATGCATCAAAAATGCATGGAAAGTTGGTTATATGGTTCTAAATGGCAGTGTTTGTTCCAGTGCGTTCCAGTTCCACAAAGTAGAACATGCTGCATTTTACCTGCACTGGACTGTACTGGAACGCAGCGAAATGCATCATAAACGCACTGGAACGCACAGGAACACACCTAAATGCACCAAAAACGCACTGGAACACACTTGTCCTTATCTATGGTTAATAAAAAAGAGGGGTGAAAAAAAAGCACTGGACTGCATCAAAAACATACCAAAAATGCATTGGAACGCATTAAAAACGTGCATGCAAAAAAGCACCTGGAACGCATCCGGATTGCGTTTCTATGGTGTGAACGGGCCCTAGTTCACACCATAGAAACGCAGTCTGGATGCGTTCCAGGTGCTTTTCTGCATGCGCGTTTTTGACATGTTCCAGTGCATTATTGATGCAGTCCAGTGTTTTTTCCCCCTCTTTTCACTTAGGACAAGTGTGTTGCAGTGCGTCTTTGGTGCATTTAGGTGCGTTCTGGTGCATTCCAGTGCATTTTTGGTACGTTCCGTAGCGTTTTTGATGTGTTTTACTGTGGTCCAGTACAGTTCTGTACATAAAAAATGCAGCATGACCAATTTTTTTTTTCCTTTCTGAAACGCACTGGAATGAACTGCAGTGGTTTGAACTATGCCATTGGCATTAATGTGATCAACTTTCTTTGCGTTTTTCATGCATCAAAAAAACACACTGCACCCGGTGTGAACTGGCCCTAAATATCATACCTGGGGGGTGTCTATAGTATGCCTGTAAAGTAGCACATGTTTTCCATGATTATAACAGTTCGAGAGCAAAATTACATTTCTAAAGTAAAATAATAGTCATTTAAAAGTACTCGCGGCTGTAATGAATTTCTGGTTCCCGTCAATTCAGATAAAAGTCATTGAAAGTCTTTGGAAAAAAAAATGCCTGGGCGTCCCCAAAATTCCATTATCAGGCCCTTCAGGTCTGGAGTGGATTTTAAGGGGACCCCCGCGCCAAACTAAAAAAAAAATAGCGTGGGGGTCCCCCTAAAAATCCACACCAGACCCTTATCTGAGCACGCAACCTGGCAGGCCGCAGGAAAAGAGGGGGGGACGAGAGAGCGCCCCCCTCCTTCCTGAACCGTACCAGGCCACATGCCCTCAACATGGGGAGGATGCTTTGGGGATCTGTGACCCCAAAGCACCATGTCCCCATGTTGATGGGGACAAGGGCCTCATCCCCACAACCCTTGCCGGTGGTTGTGGGGGTCCGCGGGCGGGGGGCTTATCGGAATTTGGAAGACCCCTTTAACAAAGGAGACCCCCAGATCCCATCCCCCCTGTGTGAAATGGTAATGGGGTACAAATGTACCCCTACCATTTCACAAAAAAAGTGTCAAAAATGTTAAAAATGACTATAGCCAGTTTTTGACAATTCCTTTATTAATGTCTTCTCCTTTCTTACATCTTCTTCTTCCATCTTCTTCCAGCTTCTTCTTCCAGCTTCTTCTTTTCTCCATTCGGGTTTCTTCCTCCATCTTGTTCTTCTTCCTCTTCATCTTCATCTTCCTTCTTCCTCCAATGTTCTCGTCCGCATCTTGCTCCGGCTTCTTCTTCCCTTCTTCTTTCTCCGGCCGCTCCGTTTGAATTTGAGGTTCCTGCTGGGTGACGCTTCAGTTCTTCAGTTCTCCTCTGGGTCCGCTGCCACCCGGTGACCCTGCCCCCCTCTGACGCACATGGATTTCACGGGGACTTACCCCGTGGTGTCAGAGGGGGGCGGAGCCACCGGGTGGCAGCGGACCCAGAGGAGAACTGAAGAACTGAAGCGTCACACAGCGGGAACCTCGAATTCAAACGGAGCGGCCGGAGAAAGAAGAAGGGGACAAGAAGCCGGAGCAAGATGCGGACGAGAACACAGAAGGAAGATGAAGAAGAAGATGGAGGAAGAAACACGAATGGAGAAAAGAAGAAGATGGAAGAAGATGGAAGAAGATGGAAGAAGATGGAAGAAAGGAGAAGACATTAATAAAGGAATTGTCAAAAACCGGTTATAGTCATTTTTAACCACTTGCCGCCCGCCCTATAGCGGATTGACGGCGGCAAAGTGGTTGCAAAATCCTGACAGGATGTCATATGACGTCCTCAGGATTTTGAGCCGCTGCACGCCCCCGGGGGCGCGCATCGCGGCGATCGTTGTTGCAGGGTGTCAGTCTGACACCCCGCAACACCGATCTAGGTAAAGAGTCTCCGACGGAGACTCTTTACCACGTGATCAGCCGTGTCCAATCACGGCTGATCACAGTGTAAACAGGAAAAGCCGGTAATCGGCTTTTCCTCACTCGCGTCTGTCAGAGCCGATCGGCTGCTCCTCTGACAGGGGGGGTTTGTGCTGATCGATTATCAGCACAGCCCCCCGAGGATGCCCACTGGACCACCAGGGATGCCACTAGACCACCAGGGATGCCACTGGACCACCAGGGAAGCACACCATAAAAAGGTAAATAAGGTATGCCACCCTAGACCACCAGGGATAATGGATGCCAATCAGTGCCACAATGGATGCCAATCAGTGCCCACAATGGGCACCACTGATTGGCAGGCATTATTGTTTGGCACTGATTGGCATCCATTAGTACAGTACAGTGCCACCTATCAGTGCCCACCCATGCCACCTATCAGTGCCCACCCATGCCACCTATCAGTGCCCACCCGTGCCACCTATCAGTGCCCACCCATGCCCACCCGTGCCACCTATCAATGCCCATCCATGCCGCCTATCCGTGCCCATCTGTGCCCACCCGTGCCGCCTATCTGTGCCCACCCGTGCCGCCTCTCTGTGCCCACCCATGCCGCCTATCTGTGCCCACCTGTGCCGCCTATCTGTGCCCACCCGTGCCGCCGATCGTTGCCTATCCGCGCCGCCGATTGTTGCCCATCCGTGCCACCTCATCGGTGCCTTATCTGTGCCCATCAGTGAAGCCCCATCAGTGCCCATCAGTGAAGGAGAAAACTAACTTATTTACAAAGTTTTGTAACTGAAACCAAAAAAAAAAACTTTTTTCTTTTCAAAATTTTCGGTCTTTTTTTAATTTTTTAGCAGAAAATAAAAATCGCAGAGGTGATCAAATACCACCAAAAGAAAGCTCTATTTGTGGGGAAAAAATGATAAAAATTTTGTTTGGGTACAGTGTACCATGACCGCGCAATTGTCATTCAAAGTGCAACAGCGCAGAAAGCTGAACATTGGTCTGGGCAGGAAGATGTTTAAGTGCCCAGTATGGAAGTGGTTAAAATTTTTGAAACTTTTTTTTATGAAATGGTAGGGGTACATTTGTACCCCATTACCATTTCACACAGGGGGGGCGGGATCTGGGGGTCCCCTTTGTTAAAGGGGTCTTTCAGATTCCGATAAGCCCGCAGACCCCCACAACCACCGGGCAAGGGTTGTGGGGATGAGGCCCTTGTCCACCTCAACATGGAGACATCCTCCCCATGTTGAGGGCATGTGGCCTGGTACGGTTCAGGAGGGAGGGGGCCACTCTCTCGTCCCCCCCTCTTTTCTGCGGCCTGCCAGGTTGCATGCTCGGATAAGGGTCTGGTGTGGATTTTTAGGGGGACCCCCACGCTATTTTTTTTTTACGTTTGGCACGGGGGTTTCCCTTAATATCCATACCAGACCTGAAGGGCCTGGTAATGGAATTTGGGGGGACCCCACGCATTTTTTTTTTTTTTATCAATGACTTTTCTCTATGTTGACGGGAGCCGACAATTCATTGTAGCCGTGGGTGCTTTTTAAATGCCTTTTTTTTCCCTTTAGAAATGTAAATTTGCTGGCGCACTGTTATATAACGGCAAGTTCAGAGCTGCGCCTGTTCAACTTATGCAAATTGATTTACGTGACTTGACATTTACAAAGATTTTGCTGGCGCAGTGTCCCGGTGCGTTTGAATGACTGAAATTCATGCGCTGAGGACAAAAAAACCTCTCGCAGTTCTAAACGTACTTGTCGGCGCAGCAGGCTGGTTCAGAAAAAGTTACTTTCTCACTCTATTTTGGGCATATTTGTTACTTGGGCAGTTGTCACTACACTTCCTCACATCACGCCACGTCACCCCCATTATATTGGCACTTCCAACTTCTTTATATTTCGATTTTAAGATGCCGTGCGCCAGGTCCATAGTGGCGCACTGAGCGCCTCCTCCCGTGCGCCGAGAACACTATAGTAAATGGGGAATAGCGCTGCTCTACCGGCGCAAATGTTTTGTAAATACCAAAACAGCCGTTGCGCACGCAGATGCGCTGATACTCATGGCGCAAACGTTTCGGAAATCAGCCCCATAGTCTCTCTACATAATCAGCTAGAAAACCTGATTGTGTAGAAAGGTGTTTTCTCTAACACAATGCATCAAGAACTACATACATTTTTCAGCTTTATTCAGCAAAACGAATATGCAAGCCATATAACACGCAGCCATTAAATATATTGCTTTGTTATACACCATATATTCAAGGGATGACAGCTCAATACATAATTAGGACTCATCAAACAGTAGGTCTTGTGTAAGAGTAATGTTTTCAGCAATAAGCCTTCCTGGGTCTCTGCTTTCTGTTTTAGATGATGTACACTTATTAGATGCTGAGAAAATGACTTACAATTTATAAAAATACATTTTCTGGGGAGGTAATATAGTGCAATAGTGCAGACCTAATCTTACACTGAGACACAAATTGTTTTCAGCTGAGATATGATACATAGGACAGCAGGTAATTTCTAATTATTGTTGTGGTAAAAGTAGTTAAAGCTGAAATATAGATAGATTTCATTGTTAGCTGCCTTGTTGGCAACTGCTTTGAACTACAGTATGTAACATTAAATTCATGTAGCTGCACAAATACCCTAAATATTTGTATTTTAAATTGTCTCTTGCACCTCGTGCAGGAAAGATATTTTGTGCCTACTAGTTCTCCATATCCTGATGTTCAGTTTATTCATTGAAGAATATGGCACCAATATAAACCTGACAAGAGACGGCTGCCCACCAATTCCCACAGACTGGGCCAGAAGGCCATTGCTGAGATTCAACCAAAACATCAAAGATAACACTGAAGGAGCTGCAAAGATCCACAGTGGAAAAAGTAGTACTTGTCCATAAGATCACTTTAAGCCGACAATTCACAGAGCTAGGCTTTATGGAAGAGTGACCAGAAAAAAAGCCATTGTTTGCTTCGAAAAAATTAGAACTCATGTTTGGAGTTTCATCTAACTGCATTTTGAAGACGTCCCAAACACATTAACCTCTTCAGCTCCGGAAGGTTTACCTCCCTTCATGACCAGGCCATTTTTTGCGATACGGCACTGCATTAATTGCGCTGTACCGAAATAGAATTAATGTCCTTTTTTCCCACAAAAAGCTTTCTTTTAGTGGTATATGATCACCTAGGCAGTTTTTATTTTTTGCGCAAAAGTTATATTGATTGGTTTGCGCAAAAGTTATAGCGTCTACAAACTATGGGATATATTTATAAAATTTTTATTTATTAAATTTTTTTTCTAGTAAAGGTGGCGATCAGCAATTTTTAGCGGGACGGCGACATTGCGGCAGACAAATCTGACACCAAGTGACACTTTTTGGGGACCAGTGACACCAATACACCAATACAGTGATCAATTGCATTGTCACTGTAATAATGACACTGGCAGGGAAGTTCTTAGCAACAGGGGTGATCAAAGGGTTAAATGTATTCCCTTTGAGTACTTGCTAACTGTTGAGGGGTGCTTTGACTGGGGGAAGACAGAGATCCATGTTCCTGCTTAGCAGAAACACAATATCTCCATCTTCCCCTCCGACAGAATGGCGATCTGCCTTGTTTACATAGGCAGACTGCTGTTCTGTCTGCCTCGGGAATGATCGGTGGGCTCGGGCGGACATCATGTCCTCCCGACCTGCTGATTGGCTCCCGCTGTGTCCAATCACAGCGGGAGCAGGTCCCCGGCGGTGTGCGCGCACCACAGATCCGGCAGGTACGTGATTTTGCGCTTAAGGGCCGCCCTGCTGCAGTAAATGCACGTGGGGCGGTCCAGGAAATGGTTAAAGAAGCGTTTCCTTTCAGAAAATACTAAATATTAAACTTTTTGACCATTGTGGGAAACCTTATGAGTGGGGCAAATCCAACACTTCCCATCACCCTGGGAACATCAATCTAACAATGAAGCATGATGGTGATAGCATCATGCTGTGGGGATGCTTTGCTTCAGCAGGGACTGGAACATTGATCAGGGTTGAAGGAATGATTGATGACACTAAATACAGGGCAATGTTTGAAAAAAACTGTTTCAGTCTGACAGAAATATGAGACTGGGACAGAGGTTTATCTTCCAGCAGGACAATGATCCTAAACATACTGCTAAATCTACACTGGAGTGGTTTAAAGGGAAAACTTTACAGTAAAACATTTGGAATGTCCTAGTCAAAGCCTAGACTTCAATCCAATTGAGAATCTTTGGCACAAGTTGAAGATTGCTGTATACCATTACCAATGCAACCCATCTAACTTAAAACTTGAGCTGGAGCAATTTTGACTTGAAGACTGTGCAAAAATTCCTGTAGCTAGATGTGCTTTGCTAATAGAGACATACTCGAAGAGACTTGCAACAAATGGTGGCTCTGCAAAGTATTGATTTTGGCAAGAGGTGGATACTTATACACACTCAAGATTTCATTTTTTTTGTCTTAATTATTTTTTGTGTTACAATAAAAAATATTTTTCACCTTCAAAGTCATATTGTGTACATCATATTGTACTAAACCCCCAAAAATCTATTTTAATTCCAGGTTACAATGCAACAAAACAGAAAAACATCACAGGGGTGAATACTTTGTGTAAGGCACTGTACATAATGGAAATGGAAAGACAATTTTGAGAAGGCCAAATTCTAACGCTAAGGGCTGCTTTCTAAAACTTTGACTGGGGGGGGGGGGGCATATTGTTATCAAAGGTCAAAGAACATAAATGGTAATATTTTCAATTGTTGTAAACACATTGCAAAATGTATTCCAATTTAAAGCATTTGTTGCATTTCTCTAGCTATGCTGTCTGCCCCAACCCCCCCCCCCACAAGGACCTCATCCCCACAACCGTGGTAGGTGGTTGTGGGGGTCTGTGGGCAGACGTCTTATCGGAATCTGAAAGCCCCCTTTAACAATGTAGCCCCCAGACCCCCCCCTCCCCATGTGAATGAGTATGGGGTACATACTACCCCTACCCATTCACCAAAAAAGTGTCAAAAAGTAATAAAAACAGGGACCGGTGCATGCTGGATCAGTGGTGTCAGAAGGGGGCGGTGCCACCAGGTGACGTAGCCAGGGGGCCCCATCCCTTACCTACATAAGAACTGTCAAATGGCTTAGCCTGCAGTAGGTAGCCAGCCTTCATGTCGGCGGTAGCGGTTTTATTTTTGACGATGGATTTACATTGGGGGACACTGTTTTTTTACTTTTTAATACAGGAATTGTCAAAAACTGTGTGTGTTTTTATTACTTTTTACACTTTTTTTGGGAATGGGTAGGGGTAATTGTTGTAATATGTTGCCCATACTCATTCACATAGGGGGGCATGATCTGGGGGCTCCCTTGTTAAAGAGGGATTCCAGATTCCGATAAGCCCCCTGCCCGCAGACCCCCACAACCACTGGCCACAGTTGTGGGATGAGGCCCTTGTCCCCATGTTGAGGGCATGTGGCCTGGTATGGTTCAGGAGGGGATGTGCTCGCCCGTCCCACCCCTTTCCTGACCAGTCGAAATGCTTGCTCGGATAAGGGTCTGGTATAGATTTCAGGGGGGGCATTCCATTTTTTTTCTTTAATTGTCATGGGGTTCCTTTTTTTTCTTTAGAAATTTCATTTTTGCTGAAGCATGTTCTATATATGCTACAGATGCGCCACTTTACAGGCAGACTAAGGGGACATCCCAGGCGCTATATTTAAATACATTTTTCATTTTTATTGTTGCACTTTAAGCATCATTAAAATCACTGTTCTTGAAAAAATAATTGTTTAAAAAAAAAATTACATTGATACATGTCCCACAGGGCAGTAACGGGATCCCTATACCCCTTTTATGGCCAATTACTTGCATATTAGCCTTCAAAATGGGCACTTTTGATTCTTCCTGTTCGGCTCACATAGACTTCAATGGGGTTCTCCGTTCGGGTCAGAACTTTTACCCTGTTTGGGAGTTCTGCTGAGGACTGTACAGGGGGTTGTTCAGGCCATCTCTACTGATTACAAAACCGTTATTACACAGATGTCTTAAATAAAGGGAAATAAACAGAAATATAGGGTATAAAACAAAAATACAAACACAGCTTATAACATTAGGAGGGCACAGCCCGCAGTCATTTAGCCACCTGACCATATCAACAGATATCTTGCACTCAGATTCTCAAGCCACATCTATTATCTAAATGCATATTCATCCCCCCCCCCTCCTTACCCAAAACAAATGCCTTTCCCCCCCATGCCTAAACACCTCTTCCCTACTCCCCCCCTTTTTTAAATTGTATTTTACTTTGCGTTTAGTTTTTATGTGGCGGTTCTACCCCCCCTTTGAAATTGAAATTACAGACCTCCCATCTTCCATTGTTACCCTTGTGGAAACAAGGGCCCTACCTTGTTTTTCTGGTTAACACAGTGACCTATGTTTTCCATTGGTCTTTCATAGTCTTCTATCAAGGTTTGGTGTTCGCTGAAGAGTGAAGACTATAACTATTATGTAAGGATTGTTTGTTTTCACGTGAATTGTTACTTCTACTTTGTCCTATGGTTTTTTTAAGTTAAAAAAGCTAGATCTAAACATTTAGGTCCTTTTACAAATTGACTCAGAACTGATCGCTGATGACACAGAAAAAGCAAATCTAATAAAACTTTTTTTTTTTTTTAACTCTGTATGGCTAAAGAAAAGCAATGGAGCTGTTGCACAAAATGAGAATGGTATTAGCAGAGCCACAAATTAGTGATAATGGCTCAGAATTAATATAGTCTAGAAACAGGGAGACTAAGGTAAATAAAACTTATGACCTACATGGCACACATCCATGTACTGAGCTTTTTTATTTTTAAATTGTTATTTAACATTTTTAGATGTAGCGCTGACATCCTTGTATATTGATGTGTGTTTGCATACTTTAATACAAAATCTATGGACACATCCTTGCATATTGATGTGTGTTTGTATACTTTAATACAAAGTCTATGGACATTGCTATGGTTCAGTATTTGGAGCCATCTAGTGACCAAATACTGGTAATGCAGATATATGATTTTTACCTCTGAGAAGCACAAAGGACTAGGCAGGAAAAGACTGCTGTTTTGATTAGAAGGTTGACCCTTGTTACCCAGGAGGCTTAGTGACCTACCCTTGAACACTTTCTTAAGCAGTGCATGCTGGGTAGGGGATAAAAGGAACCCGAGCGGCCATTTTAGGTCTCTTGGGATCGCGTGGCCTGCCTGTGAGGACCTGTGTGGAGGCCTCCCGGAGATAGCGGCTCACAGTCATAGCAGAGAGCAACCCTGCGTGTTTGTACAGTGATCTGACGGTGCCTGAGGGACGGTGACCGGATTGAAGAGATCCAGAGACCCTCATCTGAGCATCAGTGTCAAGGTCACCTGTGGCCAGGTGACAGATGCACACCGTAGGGGGACAGGAGTGCACCGCGAGGTAGTGAACCCTATGGCTGGCTTCTGCGGATAGGAAACTGGGTGGTTGTGGAAAGCGGGACCAGAGGAGCACAACCGGGATCCTAACGGAAGCTAGAGCCAAGATTCCCCAGAGCGCGGAGTCTAAGACCCAGCAGGTCTTCTCCAGGGCCTCAAGTGGTGAGGATGTTATGCTGCAGGCTGGGACCAGGTCGCGGCCCCTGGAGTTTCCTAGCTCACGCCCCGTAGGATAAGGGGAAAAGAGGGGAAGCAGCAGCACAAGATATGAGAGAACCGAATAACAAGCTGAAGGTCAGGGGCCACAAGCAGACAAGGATAACGAAAGAACGAGCCGAAGGTCAAGGGTCACAAGCAGACAGGGATAGTCGGGGACAAGCCAATAACGTAACAGAGAGACAGACGTAGCACACGGCAGGCAGGAACCCAAACACACAATGCCTAACAAACACGTTGATCAGCAAAGCAGGCTTGCAGTGCACAGGTTAATATAGTGTTCTGTGATAGGGCCTGGGGTGGAGTCAGGCTGGGAGGAGATTATAAAGGAAGCCAGGTGAAGGAGGTCTGGTCTCTAAGATGAACACATGAGGAGGAAAGGTAAGATGGCAGACAGACATTAATGCATATCCATGACAATCAGAGGACTGGATCCATCCAGCGGAGCGTAACGGAGCGACTGGCCCAGCTGACGGAGAAGCAAGCTGCAGTCACCGGACCAAAGTTACTACACGGAGCTCCGATCCAGTTGGTGAGCGGGTCACGGCCCACAGTTTGTTAAGTTCACAAGCAGTTAGACTCATATACAGGCCTCACTGGCATTTGTAGTTCCATGGAGGAGCAGAGCAACTGACACTGAGCAGGCTTGAGGCCTACCTACCCTGACGTCTCAAGCATTGTAAAATAGTTGTTGGAGTTACACCAGGAGCACCTTCACTTCAATTTAACTTACCATGAACTGTGGATTACAAATCACAAGGAGGTACTTTAGCTAGCGAAGAAAAGAAGATCCAGGACTAAGTACTTTAAGTGAGATCTCACGCATAGCTTATAAATATACTGTTTTCAAATTGTTTATATTGAAATCCATTGTGCTGTCGTCCTATGTTGGGATGACAGCACAATTACTGTGATCACTTCTTTGCAATATTTTACAGTAAAATTATATTTCTGGTTAATTATCCAGTTGTGTGGCGTACTGTTTTTCCCCCACCAGGTGGAACCAGTGGATCCTGGGGTTACAATACAGGTATTTTGCATTGTCTTGTATTGCATTGCACCACAGCTGTGCCAAGGGGATTGAGCCAAGTTAGTGGGGTTTATTAGTAGAGTGCAGGCCCAAATCAAACCAGCAGCTCCTTTGGGGGTCAGTGCTACATGTGGGGGCTCGAGTCCAGGATCCTGGTACTCTACAAGCAAGCCCGCTTCTTGGTGCTACCATGGACCCCATAAAAGTAGTCCAATGGTGCGAAGCAGAAGGGACACTCTCAGAAGTGAGCGTGGCCATTGAACTTCCAGGGAGTGACTGGGGAGAGAAACAAATTAAAGAGGTGGTACAAACGTTGTCCCCGGATAGAAATGCTTACGTGGTCGCAGTGAGACCAGACCCAAGGACCAACTGCACCTATGCACTGATAGAGTGGGGACAGGATGTCCCTGAGAACTTCCACGGTGCCAGTATAAAATTGTCCGAAAAGACTGAGTTCCACCTGACACATCCCAGTCAGAAGCAGTTAGAACCCTTAGACAGGAAAGCAGGGGCTGCTGTTAAATCGCAGGCAGAACAACAGCTGGATGATCTGAAACGACAGTACCGTCACATACAAGAGAGGCTTCAGGAGACTTCCAGTATGATAGCTGAACGCATACGTGTCGCTTTTGAGGATCAGAAAGATGGTCAGATAACGCCCAAACCTGGGAAGGTACTGAAGAAACTTGCCCAGAGCCGCCTGCAGGAAGTAACCATCCGGAAGGATTTCCGCTTTGACGGCCAGATAGGAGAAAGAGGGCAGAAGGACAAACTGTCCTACACTAGCCTCCTACACCAAATAGAGTTGGGGCTATAGAAAGGATATCTGGAATATGAAATTAGAGAGGCTGTAATCCATGCCATCAGCCCAGGTTCAAGTGTCAGGGGCATGTTGGAGAGGAAGAATGGATTGACCTTGAACCAGCTGAAGAGGATACTGAAAAGCTATTATGAGAAGGAAGATGCCGCTGAGCTATTTCATCGCCTGATAAATATGACACAGGATAGTAGAGAGACTCCTCAGAACTTCCTACTCCGGGCCATTGAGCTCAAGGACCGCTTGCTGTCCGCATCAAAGGAAGAAGGAACTGGAGAGCATTTTGGAGCCGAGCTAGTTCAAAGGAAATTCCGGAGATCTGTGACTACGGGATTGAGGAGTGACTATATCAAGCTACAACTGAAGCAGCATTTGGATGATCCCTCAACTCCGGATGAGGTCCTCATTGAGAAAGTGAATGAAGCAGATAATGAAGCAGATAAGATGGAGATTGAGAGGGACCAAAAACAGCCTCCTAGCACCACAAGTGCTAAAGTACAGCAGATAAAAAACAAGTAATACAGGCGCAATGTACAAGTACCTCAGTATATGGATAGAAAATAAAGTACCGAATAGTCCAAGGCCAGTAAAAAGAGAGGTTGTACTCTCAAATGTATTAATGGGGGGAGGGCAGTCAGGGCAGCCACCAACAGGACCAGAAGCCGGTTTTCCAGTGAGCTAGAACAAAAAAACAAGGAGAGGGGCGCCTCTGAGATAGATATCAATGTAACATTTATTAATAGCAATATTCACTCACATGTAAAATGAAGTGGTTGTATTCAGCTGGGTGGAAGAGTAGAAGAACTACAGGTCACAGAAGGTCCATGGAGCTGACATCACAAGAAATCCTGTTAGGGAAGCGTGTGATGATGGGCACAACAGGAGACTTCCTTCTGGGAGTTTCTTTCACAGCAGGTTCAAGCTTAAATGCAGAGTGAGGAGGTAAAGATTCAGTCTGGCACTTGAAATCCATGTGCGTCAGAGGGGGGTGGGGTCACCGGGTGTCAGCGGACCCAGAGAAGAACTGAAGTGTCACACAGCGGGAACCTCAAATTCAAACGGAGCGGCCGGAGAAAGAAGAAGGGGAACAAGAAGCCGGAGCAAGATGCGGATGAGAACACCGAAGGAAGAAGGAAGATGAAGATGAAGAGGAAGATGAAGAATAAGATGGAGGAAGAAACCCAAATGGAGAAAAGAAGAAGATGGAAGAAGAAGATGGAAGAAAGGAGAAGACATTAATAAAGGAATTGTCAAAAACTGGCTATTGTCATTAAAATTTTTGACACTTTTTTTGTGAAATGGTAGGGGTACATTTGCTTTTGGGTCACAGACCCCCAAAGCATCCTTCCCATGTTGAGGGCATGTGGCCTGGTATGGTTCAGGAGGGAGGGGGGCGCTCTCTCGTCCCCCCCCCTCTTTTCCTGCGACCTGCCAGGTTACATGCTCGGATAAGGGTCTGGTGTGGATTTTTAGGGGGACCCCCACGCTATTTTTTTTTTTAATTTGGCACGGGGGTCCCCCTTAAAATCCATACCAGACCTGAAGGGCCTGGTACAGATTTTGTGGGGAACCCCCACGCCATTTTTTTTTTAATTTGGCGCAGAGTTCCCCTTCATATCCATACCAGACCTGAAGGGCCTGGTAATGGAATTTGGGGGACCCCCACGCATTTTTTTTTTTCAAAGACTTTCAATTACTTTTATCTGTATTGACGGGAACCAGCAATTAATTACAGCCGCAAGTACTTTTAAATTACTATTTTACTTTAGAAATGTCATTTTGCTCTCAAACTGTTATAAACATGGAAAACATGCGCTACTTTACAGGCATACTATAGACACCCCCCCCAGGTATGATATTTAGGGCCAGTTCACACCGGATGCAGTGCAGTGTTTTTTTGATGCATGAAAAACGCAAAGAAAGTTGATCACATTAATGCCAATGGCATAGTTCACACCACTGCAGTCCGTTCCAGTGCGTTTCAGAAAGGAAAAAAAAAAATTGGTCATGCTGCATTTTTTATGTACAGAACTGTACTGGACCACAGTAAAACACATCAAAAATGCAACGGAACGTACCAAAAACGCACTGGAATGCATCCGGAACGCACCTAAATGCACCAAAGACGCACTGCAACACACTTGTCCTAAGTGAAAAGAGGGGGAAAAAAACACTGGACTGCATCAAAAACGCATCAAAAATGCACTGGAACGTGTCAAAAACGTGCATGCAGAAAAGCACCTGGAACGCATCCAGACTGCGTTTCTATAGTGTGAACTAGGGCCAGTTCTACTTTTTTTGTGGAACTAGAACGCACTGGAACAAACACTGCCATTTAGAACCATATAACCAACTTTCCATGCATTTTTGATACATAAAAACGCAATGGACTGCATGTGCATATGGTGTGAAATGGCCCTTAAGCAATTTGGCATATTTAAAGGCACTTCTCCTTGTTTTGTTTTTGGTGTTGTCCAAATTGGTGACATTGATATATGTCCATTAGGGTGGGACCTGGGTCCCCATTTTAAGTCAGTTCCCATAGACTGCAATGGTATTTGTTGGTGGGGGGGGGGTGTTTGCCCCATGTCTAATTTTGTAGCATGCTGAATGATGTGCTTAATTTTGACAGGGGGGGGGGTTATTTTCTGCTAGCTGCATTTGTGTTGGTCTGAGCATGCCCAGGCAGTTAGTTTTTTGTTTGTGCTTTTTGTGTGTGAACAGCACCTGGGTATTTCTGGGCATGCTCAGAGTTTTTTATGGGTTAGTAATTGAAGGACATCCTTAACAGGTGTGCCCACTTTGAAGTTCAGTCTCTACATTGGGTGAACTTGCATTTTGGGTGTTTCATGGACTGTGCATGTGTTTTCAATTGCCTCATTAGCTCACAAACCTATGTTATATAAAGCTCACAGATAGCATCCTCTCTCCCTTGCCCTGAAAAGAGGCAAGTGTGTGTATATGTATGTATGTATGTATGTATGTATGTATGTATGTATGTATGTATGTATGTATGTATGTATGTATGTATGTATGTATGTATGTATGTATGTATGTATGTATGTATGTGTGTGTGTGTATGTATGTATGTATGTATGTATGTATGTATGTATCCGGCAAAAAGTACATTTTGGTGTCCTTATCGAGTTTGTAACACGTGGTAAGGCTGGCCGCAGGCCAGCCTGTATTTGTGGGAGGAGACTGAGAGGGCTACTTAAGCCTCCTCCCCTGTCGGGTCTGGGTTGCCGTCATTTCTGGGCGACGCCGCCGACGCACATCATGTCCGGCCTCCTTACAGCACGGTGGTCGGCCGTTTCATGGTATCGTTCCTCTACCCCTGGGTTCCTTTAGCTTCGTGGGGGCAGCCTGCCCCCCTCCCCCCCCCCTCCCTTGCAGGCCATGTTCCATCCTGCACCATGGGGGCCGCCCGTCCGCTTCTCCCAGCCCCGGGGGGTCTCGTCTGTCTCCACATCAACCTTCCTTGCTGTCCTTCCTTCCACCCACCACTTCCGCAGGGCTTCATCTGGCCTCTCTCTGGCTGGGTGCCGCCCGCTTCCCACGGTGCGCTCGCCGGGGGGGGGGGGGGGGCGGCGTCTGTCCATCCATCCATCCACCTTCCTTGCTGGGCTAATCCCGCATGGTCGGGTGGGGAGGGGGCCCCACCACTCCTCGCTGCTCAATCTTCTGAGGGACCGCCTGTTGTCTTCTCAATCTCCCCCCCCCCCCGGTATTCTAGAGAGGGGGGACCGCCAGAGGGGGGGGGGGCCTCGCCATGTGTCATGCCCGCTCTTCACTGTCCTTACGGCCGGACACACGCCAGCTTCGGGTGCAGGGCCGCCCGCTTGTTACCTGCTCCTCCTTTCGGACTCAGGGGAGGGCCACTCCGTCCTGCCTCCCACTCCTCCGGGCTCGCACAGTGAGGGGGGGGGGGTCCGTCCATCCGTCCGTCCTCCCTCCCACTCCTCTGATCGCACTGGGTCATCTTTCGTTGGGCTCATGCCGGCTTCAGAGGGGGGGGGGTCACCCGCCCGCTCATCCGTCCTTCCACACGTTGGGACTCATGCAGGCTGCCCGCCCTCCACCCACTCCCTCCTCCGAGCGCACGCCGCCATCTTTTGCAGGGCCGCCCGCTCCTCCACCCTGTCTGTTTGGGCGCCCACCCACCCACTCACTCCTCTAAACTCACGCTGGCATCTTGTCAGGCCGCCCACTCGGCTGTTTAATCCTTCCCGGGGCTCGGAGTATGGGAGGGGGGGCGTCGTCCATGCTGATGTTGAGAGGGGGGGGGGCGTCCATGCTGGCATAGAGAGGGGGGGCGTCCATGCTGGTATAGAGAGGGGGGGACGTCCATGATGGTAGAGAGAGGGGGGGCGTCCATGCTGGTGTTGTGAGGGGGGGGGGCCGTCCATGCTGGTACAGAGGGGGGACTGTCCATGCTGGTATAGAGAGGGGGGGGCGTCCATGCTGTTGTCTAAGGATGGGAGGCTGTCCATGCTGGTGTCAAGAGATGGGGGGCCATCCGTTTGGTGTCCGGCATTTCTGTCATTGCATTTCTACCCCGGCATTTCTGTCATTGCGTTTCTACCCCGGCATTTCTGTCATTGCGTTTCTACCCCGGCATTTCTGTCATTGCGTTTCTACCCCAGCATTTCTGTCATTGCGTTTCTACCCCGGCATTTCTGTCATTGCGTTTCTGCCCTAGCATTTCTGTCATTGCGTTCTCCCCCAGCGTTTGTCATTGCGTTTTCTGCCCCAGCATTTCTGTCATTGCGTTTTCTGCCCCGTCATTTCTGTCATTGCGTTTCTGCCCCGTCATTTCTGTCATTGCGTTTCTGCCCCGTCATTTCTGTCATTGCGTTTCTGCCCCGGCATTTCTGCCCTGGCATTTCTGTCATTGCGTTTCTGCCCCGGCGTTTTCTGTCATTGCGTTTCCTGCCTCAGCGTTTCTGTCATTGCGTTTCTGCCCCAGCATTTCTGTCATTACATTTCTGTCATTTCGTTTCTGCCCCAGCATTTCTGTCATTGCATTTCTGCCCCAGCATTTCTGTCATTGCATTTCTGCCCCAGCATTTCTGTCATTGCATTTCTGCCCCAGCATTTCTGCCCCAGCATTTCTGCCCCAGCATTTCTGTCATTGCATTTCTGCCCCAGCATTTCTGTCATTGCGTTTCTGCCCCAGCATTTCTGTCATTGCGTTTCTGTCATTGCGTTTCTGCCCCAGCGTTTCTGTCATTGCGTTTCTGCCCCAGCATTTCTGTCATTGCGTTTCTGCCCCAGCATTTCTGTCATTGCGTTTCTGCCCCAGCATTTCTGTCATTGCGTTTCTGCCCCAGCATTTCTGTCATTGCGTTTTTGCCCCAGCATTTCTGTCATTGCGTTTCTGCCCCAGCATTTCTGTCATTTCGTTTCTGCCCCAGCATTTCTGTCATTACGTTTCTGCCCCGGCATTTCTGTCATTGCGTTTCTGCCCCGGCATTTCTGTCATTGCGTTTCTGCCCCGGCATTTCTGTCATTGCGTTTCTGCCCCGGCATTTCTGTCATTGCGTCTCTGCCCCGGCGTTTCTGTCATTGCGTCTCTGCCCCGGCGTTTTCTGTCATAGCGTCTCTGCCCCGGCGTTCCTGTCATAGCGTTTCTGCCCCGGCGTTCCTGTCATAGCGTTTCTGCCCCGGCGTTCCTGTCATAGCGTTTTCTGCCCGGCGTTCCTGTCATAGCTTTTCTGCCCAAGTATTGCTGTCTGCGTTTTGCCTCAGCATTTCTGCCCCGAGATTTCTGTCTATGTTTTTCTGCCCCAGGATTTCTATCTGCGTTTTCTGCCCCAGGATTTCTATCTGCGTTTTCTGCCCCAGGATTTCTGTCTGCGTTTTCTGCCCCAGGATTTCTGTCTGCGTTTTTCTGCCCCAGGATTTCTGTCTGCGTTTTTCTGCCCCAGGATTTCTGTCTGCGTTTTTCTGCTCCAGGATTTCTGTCTGCGTTTTCTGCTCCAGGATTTCTGTCTGCGTTTTCTGCTCCAGGATTTCTGTCTGCGTTTTCTGCTCCAGGATTTCTGTCTGCGTTTTCTGCCCCAGGTTTTCTGTCTGCGTTTTCTGCCCCAGGTTTTCTGTCTGCGTTTTCTGCCCCAGGTTTTCTGTCTGCGTTTTCTGCCCCAGGTTTTCTGTCTGCGTTTTCTGCCCCAGGATTTCTGTCTGCGTTTTCTGCCCCAGGATTTCTGTCATAGCGTCTCTGCCCCAGGATTTCTGTTGCTGCGTGTCCGTCGTAGCATTCTGCCCCAGTATTTCTGTCTCCGTGTCCAGTCAGCGTTTCCATCTTCACATTTCTGCCTCAAACGTTTCCGTTTCAGCATTTCTGTCCTTGCATTTCTGCCCCTAGATTTCTGTCGTAGCTTTTTCGCCTCAGCATTCAGTCTCAGCATTTCCGTTGCAACGTTTCAGTCTTAGCGTTCCAGAGGGGTGTTGTGGTCCAGTCACGGCATACTCCGGTAGCTGTTCTCTTCTTTGTTGGTTTCTATGTATCATGTTGTCTTCGTCCATGTTTGTACCTGGGTTAGTTAGGGCACACATTTCCGGATCTGTCACGTCTACAGATCCATACGGGCTGAGGTTTCGTTTTTAATGATTGTTGACCACAATCTTCTCGCCCGTATACCATACGTCATACGATGCACGTTCATTCTTACACCTATACGATCACCCACCACGGTCCGTGGGTACACCAGCCCTGAGTGTTCAGTTAATTGCCTGTCTCTGCGCTACAGGTTACTCGGGCTCACTCGCCACTCACACAAGGTGGGGGGGGTCATCCGTCATCAGGTTCATGTACGCGCGGTGGTCTTGTCACTTCTGCATGTTCTCTTCTTAGGTAGGCTCATTGTTGTTCTCATGTCTGGTTGTCTGTCATTTCTCTGGTTTGTGTTCTCAGGTTGGGCTGCGCTGGCATCTTCGCCTTCATCAAACATTGCTTGCACTCGCTTCCATCAGTCCTGCCCGTTGCCAGGGCTAGTTGATTGGTGCGGATGTCATTCATCACTGGGTTCACCCTTGGGTAGGAAGCAGTCTTCATTTTACTAAAATCGTCGTTCTGTTGCTGAGGCCCTGGTCACCACCTAGGGTTTCACAGTCTTTCTCGGGGTGTGTGCTGAGCCACGGCCCCTTGTCGGCCACAGGGGTGGGTTTGGGGTTCCGCTAGCGGCTCTGATCTTTTGTCCAGGCATGTCTGCATCATGCCATGAGACTTCTTGCCCGGGATGGAGTCTGACCTTCCTTTCTAGGTTCAGGATTCAGTCGCTTGTCAGGTCACAGGCGGTGGCACGATCCGATTGAGTCAGGTGGGACCAGTGTTCTGTGTCTGGCATGTTTCTCCCATGCTTGACTATGCTCATTGCCGTAGCGCTTGGCCTTTTCTGCCTACTCCGGCAACCCATCCTCCAGGTATCCAGTCCTACAACTCCTGCCAGTTGTCAATTTTTGCCCTCTCCCTCTCTTCCCCATACCTAGTATGGGTAGGCCGGAGGCACATCTTTGATGTCCGGTTGGAGTATTACGATCTACTCGCTCATCGGTTGCAGAGGCTCCTCGGGCCAGCCTTCGCTTCCTTTCCCCCACGTATCCTCTCATTTGCTAGCAGGTCATTCTCATGTTTGGATTGTGCCGGGCATCAGGCTTATTCCATTCTTGCACGGGACCGGGTTCAGATACTGTTGCCGTCCGGGTGCGTGCTACTTCTCTGTTCGTTACCTTCCCTTCTTCACCTACAGTTGTCTCTTTTTGCCCACTTTTCAGGCATACTGACCAGCTAGGCCAAGGCACACCTCAGGCCTTGGTGCATTAGGGTTATCACTGTCACACTCGAGGACTCGAAGACTCTGACGACAAGTGGTAAGGCTGGCCGCAGGCCAGCCTGTATTTGTGGGAGGAGACTGAGAGGGCTACTTAAGCCTCCTCCCCTGTCGGGTCTGGGTTGCCGTCATTTCTGGGCTCCCACCCACCCGTTCCCCCAGATTCATGCATACTCATTCTATTTTCCTTATTCTTATTCTTACATTCAGGGTATGCCCACTTTTCAGGCATACTGACCAGCTAGGCCAAGGCACACCTCAGGCCTTGGTGCATTAGGGTTATCACTGTCACACTCGAGGACTCGAAGACTCTGACGACAAATGTATTTTACTTGTTATGTCTTTGCAAAGCAGATGTTTGTTTTACTTTTGTTGATTATATTTTTTTGTGTGGGGGAAATGTTCCCCTGAAATAATTTTGATGTTGTTAATGTGTGTTGTTTGTTCACTTTGATTTAATTGTCTGTGCTGCATTATTCTGCTAAATCTTTCTCAAGATGTGACTGTTTCAAATTGACCCTGTTTTTTATTTTGGCTTCCCTTTGTTTTGTTGACCAATAAAATTTGATGCAAAGTTTTGATGTTTCTTTTTTGTTGTCTATGCAACAAATGTGACAGCTGATTGGCATGTCAAAACAAAACAGGTGTGATTTGTCTACCCTGGTGCCTTCATGCTAGCATATGCATGTATTGTTTTCTGCCATGGATAGTCAGCAGGAAATGAAAAATACAGAGTGGTAAGTATTCAATTTTCCTTTTTACTGCAGTGGTTCTCAGCCTCTGTCCTCAAGTACCCCCAACAGGACATGTTTTGTGAATTTATCTTATCGAGAATTGCTGTGCAAAATACAAAACCATTGACTGTGATTTAAGGCATATGTGCAAGATGAAGGAAAACCTAGAAACATGGCCTGTTGGGGGTACTTGAGAAGCACTGATGTAGAGCACTGCACTTAAAACTAGCTCAAGGCAATACGATTCTAATTGTGGGCATTTTGAGGGAAACCAAGTAAGTGTTAGAACCCCTGCTTGTTTTTTTGTTTTTTTTTAGGTTGGGCTTTGTGTCCCTTTTAGTAAAATTGGCTTCACTTCCTGTCACACAGCTAAACAGGAAGTGAAGGTAAAACCCTACCAATGTCTTTTCTTGGGGACACACAGATCAATCTAACTAGTGTCCCCATTAAGCAAATTGCACTCTAGAACTTTGTGTACACCCCAAATCATTGGGTAGTTTGGGGTTTAGTAAAGACAAATCCACTCTGCAGTAAATGTGTAGCTGCTTAAAATCTGAGGGGAAGCACTGGTGATTGTAACATCCAATCATGTAAAAGCAAAGTTGGTATTTTTTTTTGTTTGCTTGCATGTCCCCCTCGGATATCCAGTAAGTGTACTTGTAGTGCAAAGTAGATTTGCCTTTACTAAATTAACCCCAAAGTCCAAAATACCTAATAATTTTGGGTGTACCCCGAAAAATGCTGGAGTGCAATGTACATAATGGGGAAACTATTTAGATTCACCTGTGTGTCCCCAAGGAAAGACATTGGTAGGGATTTACCCTCACTTCCTGTGTGGCTATGTGACAGGAAGTGAATTATTTGGAAGGATAAAGTGGCCAAATTTGGGAGTTGTCTTCACCCTATCAGGGGTGCAGACATCCCCAAAAACTGTCTAGACTTGTAATCCCTCTGCACTCTATCCCCAAGCAAAAATAAGAGAGGATTTCATTTAGTTTAACTTTGCAAAGACACATTCCTAAGTTGAATTGTGATGCATGTCAATGGCCCATTTAGACCCTCTTTAATCACTTGAGATCAGCGCTATAACTGATCGACGGCCACAGCACGGTCCTCAATTGCCGGGAGTCCGTCAATAGATGGCCTCCCCTTCGCGCGCGTGCCGTGTGGTCACCGAGTCACTGAGACTGGGGTGATGACAGATCCGAGTAAGGGGCCGATCCCTGCCCCTTACCATGTGATCAGCTGTCAGCCAATGACAGCTGATCATGTGATGTAAACAAAAGCTGGGTAATGATTTTTGTTTTCTCCTTGTGTTGACAGCGTGAGCATAAAAAAAGCAATCACCGGCTTATGTGCAAGGAACATCGGGCCCGAAGAGGAAGAAGCAATTCTGCGTCATCTGTGACAATCAGTAGCCCCTGCCAGTGCCACCTATCAATGCCCACCACTGGTGCCAATCAGTGCCACCAAGCAGTGCTGCCTATCAGTGCCCATCACTGCCAACTATCGTTGCCACCTAGCAGTGGCACTTCTCAATGCCCACCAGTGCCAACTAGCAATGCCACCTCTCAGTGCCCACCCTTGCCACCTTATCGGTGCCCATCAGTGCAGCCCATCAGTGCAGTCTCATCAGTGTACATCAATGAAGGAGAAAAATTACCTTTTTTTTCAAACTTTTCGAAATATTAACCACTTCCCTACCGCCCACCGTCAAATGACGTCCTTGGCTTTGTGCGGTGACATCTGAATGATGCCTGCAGTTGCAGACATCATTCAGATATCATTCTTTTCAGCCAGTGATTCTGTACACGTTAAAAATTATCATAGCGGCAGTTCCGCCGCTTGATCTTTCTTATAGGCAGTGGGAGGGGACGTTCCCCCCCCCCCTCCCGCTGCCATCCGGTGCTTCTCCGGGCTCTCCCGTGCCATCTGGGGCTCGGAGAACGAATTGGCTGGCGCCGGATGGGAAGCAGTCATCTCTATGACCGTCGGAGGCCCGGGCGCGATGTTATGACATCACGCCGGATTCCCGTATGTAAACAAAGCCGTGATCTCGGCTGTCAGCATGAGATCAGTGAATTTTTTTTGACCGATCTCATGCTTTTCAGCCTGGAGGAGAGATGTGGGGTCTTATTGACCCTGCATCTCTCCATAAAGAGGACATGTCACAATAGATTCCTATTAAAAGGGATGTTTACATTCCTTGTAATAGAAATAAAAGTGATCAAAAAAACAAAAAAAAATAATAATAAAAAACAAAACACCCATGTCCCCGGTAGCTCGCGCTCAGAAGCAAACACACACGTAAGTCCCGCCCACATATGTAAACGCCGTTCAAACCACACATGTGAGGTATTGCTGCGTGCGTTAGAACGAGTGCAACAATTCTAGCACTAGACCTCCTCTGTAATGCGAAAATGGTAACATGTAAAAAAATTTAAAGCATCGCCTAGGGAGATTTTTAAGTACTGAAGTTTGGTGTCATTCCATGAGTGCGCGCAATTTTAAAGCGTTGACATCTTGGGTATCTATTTACTCAGCATAACAACATCTTTCACATTATACAAAAAAATTGGGCTAACTTTACTGTTTTGAATTTTTTTTTAATTAATGAAACCATTTTTTTCCCAAAAAAAGGCGTTTGAACATTTATTGCGCAAATACCGAGTGAGATAAAAATTTGCAATGACCGCCATTTTATTCCCTAGGGTGTCTGCTAAAAAAACATATATAATGTTTTGGGTTTTGAAGTAATTTTATAGCCATAAATTTATGATTTTTACATGAAGGAGAGAAGTGCCAGACTGGGCCAGAAGGCCATTGCTGAGATTCAACCAAAACATCAAAGATAACACTGAAGGAGCTGCAAAGATCCACAGTGGAAAAAGTAGTACTTGTCCATAAGATCACTTTAAGCTGACAATTCACAGAGCTAGGCTTTATGGAAGAGTGACCAGAAAAAAAGCCATTGTTTGCTTCGAAAAAATTAGAACTCATGTTTGGAGTTTCATCTAACTGCATTTTGAAGACGTCCCAAACACATTAACCTCTTCAGCTCCGGAAGGTTTACCTCCCTTCATGACCAGGCCATTTTTTGCGATACGGCACTGCATTAATTGCGCTGTACCAAAATAGAATTAATGTCCTTTTTTCCCACAAAAAGCTTTCTTTTAGTGGTATATGATCACCTAGGCAGTTTTTATTTTTTGCGCAAAAGTTATATTGATTGGTTTGCGCAAAAGTTATAGCGTCTACAAACTATGGGATATATTTATTACATTTTTATTTATTACATTTTTTTTCTAGTAAAGGTGGCGATCAGCAATTTTTAGCGGGACGGCGACATTGCGGCAGACAAATCTGACACCAAGTGACACTTTTTGGGGACCAGTGACACCAATACACCAATACAGTGATCAATTGCATTGTCACTGTAATAATGACACTGGCAGGGAAGTTCTTAGCAACAGGGGTGATCAAAGGGTTAAATGTATTCCCTTTGAGTACTTGCTAACTGTTGAGGGGTGCTTTGACTGGGGGAAGACAGAGATCCATGTTCCTGCTTAGCAGAAACACAATATCTCCATCTTCCCCTCCGACAGAATGGCGATCTGCCTTGTTTACATAGGCAGACTGCTGTTCTGTCTGCCTCGGGAATGATCGGTGGGCTCGGGCGGACATCATGTCCTCCCGACCTGCTGATTGGCTCCCGCTGTGTCCAATCACAGCGGGAGCAGGTCCCCGGCGGTGTGCGCGCACCACAGATCCGGCAGGTACGTGATTTTGCGCTTAAGGGCCGTCCTGCTGCAGTAAATGCACGTGGGGCGGTCCAGGAAATGGTTAAAGAAGCGTTTCCTTTCAGAAAATACTAAATATTAAACTTTTTGACCATTGTGGGAAACCTTATGAGTGGGGCAAATCCAACACTTCCCATCACCCTGGGAACATCAATCTAACAATGAAGCATGATGGTGATAGCATCATGCTGTGGGGATGCTTTGCTTCAGCAGGGACTGGAACATTGATCAGGGTTGAAGGAATGATTGATGACACTAAATACAGGGCAATGTTTGAAAAAAACTGTTTCAGTCTGACAGAAATATGAGACTGGGACAGAGGTTTATCTTCCAGCAGGACAATGATCCTAAACATACTGCTAAATCTACACTGGAGTGGTTTAAAGGGAAAACTTTACAGTAAAACATTTGGAATGTCCTAGTCAAAGCCTAGACTTCAATCCAATTGAGAATCTTTGGCACAAGTTGAAGATTGCTGTATACCATTACCAATGCAACCCATCTAACTTAAAACTTGAGCTGGAGCAATTTTGACTTGAAGACTGTGCAAAAATTCCTGTAGCTAGATGTGCTTTGCTAATAGAGACATACTCGAAGAGACTTGCAACAAATGGTGGCTCTGCAAAGTATTGATTTTGGCAAGAGGTGGATACTTATACACACTCAAGATTTCATTTTTTTTGTCTTAATTATTTTTTGTGTTACAATAAAAAATATTTTTCACCTTCAAAGTCATATTGTGTACATCATATTGTACTAAACCCCCAAAAATCTATTTTAATTCCAGGTTACAATGCAACAAAACAGAAAAACATCACAGGGGTGAATACTTTGTGTAAGGCACTGTACATAATGGAAATGGAAAGACAATTTTGAGAAGGCCAAATTCTAACGCTAAGGGCTGCTTTCTAAAACTTTGACTGGGGGGGGGGGGCATATTGTTATCAAAGGTCAAAGAACATAAATGGTAATATTTTCAATTGTTGTAAACACATTGCAAAATGTATTCCCATTTAAAGCATTTGTTGCATTTCTCTAGCTATGCTGTCTGCCCCAACCCCCCCCCCCCCCCACAAGGACCTCATCCCCACAACCGTGGTAGGTGGTTGTGGGGGTCTGTGGGCAGACGGCTTATCGGAATCTGAAAGCCCCCTTTAACAATGTAGCCCCCAGACCCCCCCCTCCCCATGTGAATGAGTATGGGGTACATACTACCCCTACCCATTCACCAAAAAAGTGTCAAAAAGTAATAAAAACAGGGACCGGTGCATGCTGGATCAGTGGTGTCAGAAGGGGGCGGTGCGACCAGGTGATGTAGCCAGGGGGCCCCATCCCTTACCTATATTAGAACTGTCAAATGGCTTAGCCTGCAGTAGGTGGCCAGCCTTCATGTCGGCGGTAGCGGTTTTATTTTTGACGATGGATTTACATTGGGGGGCACTGTTTTTTTACTTTTTAATACAGGAATTGTCAAAAACTGTGTGTGTTTTTATTACTTTTTACACTTTTTTTGGGAATGGGTAGGGGTAATTGTTGTAATATGTTGCCCATACTCATTCACATAGGGGGGCATGATCTGGGGGCTCCCTTGTTAAAGAGGGATTCCAGATTCCGATAAGCCCCCTGCCCGCAGACCCCCACAACCACTGGCCACAGTTGTGGGATGAGGCCCTTGTCCCCATGTTGAGGGCATGTGGCCTGGTATGGTTCAGGAGGGGATGTGCTCGCCCGTCCCACCCCTTTCCTGACCAGTCGAAATGCTTGCTCGGATAAGGGTCTGGTATAGATTTCAGGGGGGGCATTCCATTTTTTTTCTCTTTAATTGTCATGGGGTTCCTTTTTTTTCTTTAGAAATTTCATTTTTGCTGAAGCATGTTCTATATATGCTACAGATGCGCCACTTTACAGGCAGACTAAGGGGACATCCCAGGCGCTATATTTAAATACATTTTTCATTTTTATTGTTGCACTTTAAGCATCATTAAAATCACTGTTCTTGAAAAAATAATTGTTTAAAAAAAAAATTACATTGATACATGTCCCACAGGGCAGTAACGGGATCCCTATACCCCTTTTATGGCCAATTACTTGCATATAAGCCTTCAAAATGGGCACTTTTGATTCTTCCTGTTCGGCTCACATAGACTTCAATGGGGTTCTCCGTTCGGGTCAGAACTTTTACCCTGTTTGGGAGTTCTGCTGAGGACTGTACAGGGGGTTGTTCAGGCCATCTCTACTGAATACAAAACCGTTATTACACAGATGTCTTAAATAAAGGGAAATAAACAGAAATATAGGGTATAAAACAAAAATACAAACACAGCTTATAACATTAGGAGGGCACAGCCCGCAGTCATTTAGCCACCTGACCATATCAACAGATATCTTGCACTCAGATTCTCAAGCCACATCTATTATCTAAATGCATATTCATCCCCCCCCCCTCCTTACCCAAAACAAATGCCTTTCCCCCCATGCCTAAACACCTCTTCCCTACTCCCCCCCTTTTTTAAATTGTATTTTACTTTGCGTTTAGTTTTTATGTGGCGGTTCTACCCCCCCCTTTGAAATTGAAATTACAGACCTCCCATCTTCCATTGTTACCCTTGTGGAAACAAGGACCCTACCTTGTTTTTCTGGTTAACACAGTGACCTATGTTTTCCATTGGTCTTTTATAGTCTTCTATCAAGGTTTGGTGTTCGCTGAAGAGTGAAGACTATAACTAGTATGTAAGGATTGTTTGTTTTCACGTGAATTGTTACTTCTACTTTGTCCTATGGTTTTTTAAGTTAAAAAAGCTAGATCTAAACATTTAGGTCCTTTTACAAATTGACTCAGAACTGATCGCTGATGACACAGAAAAAGCAAATCTAATAAAACTTTTTTTTTTTTTTAACTCTGTATGGCTAAAGAAAAGCAATGGAGCTGTTGCACAAAATGAGAATGGAATTAGCAGAGCCACAAATTAGTGATAATGGCTCAGAATTAATATAGTCTAGAAACAGGGAGACTAAGGTAAATAAAACTTATGACCTACATGGCACACATCCATGTACTGAGCTTTTTTATTTTTAAATTGTTATTTAACATTTTTAGATGTAGCGCTGACATCCTTGTATATTGATGTGTGTTTGCATACTTTAATACAAAATCTATGGACACATCCTTGCATATTGATGTGTGTTTGTATACTTTAATACAAAGTCTATGGACATTGCTATGGTTCAGTATTTGGAGCCATCTAGTGACCAAATACTGGTAATGCAGATATATGATTTTTACCTCTGAGAAGCACAAAGGACTAGGCAGGAAAAGACTGTTGTTTTGATTAGAAGGTTGACCCTTGTTACCCAGGAGGCTTGGTGACCTACCCTTGAACACTTTTCTTAAGCAGTGCATGCTGGGTAGGGGATAAAAGGAACCCGAGCGGCCATTTTAGGTCTCTTGGGATCGCGTGGCCTGCCTGTGAGGACCTGTGTGGAGGCCTCCCGGAGATAGCGGCTCACAGTCATAGCAGAGAGCAACCCTGCGTGTTTGTACAGTGATCTGACGGTGCCTGAGGGACGGTGACCGGATTGAAGAGATCCAGAGACCCTCATCTGAGCATCAGTGTCAAGGTCACCTGTGGCCAGGTGACAGATGCACACCGTAGGGGGACAGGAGTGCACCGCGAGGTAGTGAACCCTATGGCTGGCTTCTGCGGATAGGAAACTGGGTGGTTGTGGAAAGCGGGACCAGAGGAGCACAACCGGGATCCTAACGGAAGCTAGAGCCAAGATTCCCCAGAGCGCGGAGTCTAAGACCCAGCAGGTCTTCTCCAGGGCCTCTAGTGGTGAGGATGTTATGCTGCAGGCTGGGATCAGGTCGCGGCCCCTGGAGTTTCCTAGCTCACGCCCCGTAGGATAAGGGGAAAAGAGGGGAAGCAGCAGCACAAGATATGAGAGAACCGAATAACAATCTGAAGGTCAGGGGCCACAAGCAGACAAGGATAACAAAAGAACGAGCCGAAGGTCAAGGGTCACGAGCAGACAGGGATAGTCGGGGACAAGCCAATAACGTAACAGAGAGACAGACGTAGCACACGGCAGGCAGGAACCCAAACACACAATGCCTAACAAACACGTTGATCAGCAAAGCAGGCTTGCAGTGCACAGGTTAATATAGTGTTCTGTGATAGGGCCTGGGGTGGAGTCAGGCTGGGAGGAGATTATAAAGGAAGCCAGGTGAAGGAGGTCTGGTCTCTAAGATGAACACATGAGGAGGAAAGGTAAGATGGCAGACAGACATTAATGCATATCCATGACAGTACCCTCCCTCTTACGAGGCCTCCCCCTTCTCCGTGCGAAGAAAGACCTCTAACTCCTGATTAACCCTCTCAGTCTGTCCATTGGATTGGGGATGGTAAGAAGAAGAAAAATCCAAGACAATATTGAGGGATTTGCAAAAGGCTCTCCAAAAACGAGACGTGAATTGGACTCCCCTGTCGGAAACAATATGAGAAGGGACCCCATGTAGGCGGAGAATTTCTCGAATGAAAATGGGAACCAAGGCAGGGGCAGAAGGAAGACCAGGAAGAGGAACAAAATGAGCCATCTTGGAGAACCGATCGATTACCACCCAAATGACTGTATTATTCTCAGACAGTGGGAGGTCGGTGATAAAATCCATGGCAATATGGGCCCAGGGTTCCTTAGGAATGGGCAAGGGCATGAGGAGACCGGCAGGAGCTTGTGTGGAGGATTTGGACTGAGCACAGACATGACAAGCTTTAACGTAGTCTTTGACGTCTGAGCGGAGATTAGGCCACCAGTAGTGACGACTGATGAGTAGGAAGGATCGGAGGAATCCAGAATGACCTGCCACCTTGGAATCATGTCCCCAATGAAGGATCTTAGCTCTTAGCTCAGTGGGGACAAAGGTCTTACCAGGCGGAATTTTTGACTTCAGGGTGGTAGAGTGGTCAACAGTGCATGAGGTAGGAATGATCGGCTCAGGTTCAGGGGTGGACTCCTCGTCCAAAGTGTCAAATGACCTAGAGAGCGCATCAGCCCGACCGTTGCAGGAACCAGGTTTGTAGGTAATCGTGAAATTAAAACGGGCAAAGAAGAGACTCCACCTGGCCTGTCTAGGATTCAGACGTTTAGCATTCTGTAGATACTGTAAATTCTTGTGATCGGTAAAGATCGTTATGGAGTGAGGGGAACCCTCCAAGAGATGACGCCACTCCTCTAACGCCAATTTAATTGCGAGAAGTTCCCGATCACCGATGGCATAATTCCTCTCTGCCTGAGATTTTTTTTTGGAGAAGAACGCACATGGTTGGCGTCTCTTCTCAAAGATTTGAAGAAGCACAGCTCCCACCCCCATTGAGGAAGCGTCCACTTCAATAAAAAATGCATTCCCAGGATTTGGTCTCCTCAAGAGGGGGCCAGAAACAAAGGCCTGTTTCAGGTTGTGAAATGCAGAGACAGCTTCGGGAGGCCAGTCTCTGGCATTCACACCCTTCTTGGTCAAAGCGATAATAGGCGCGGCAATGGAAGAGTAATTCCTTATGAACTGCCTATAATAATTAGTGAAGCCAAGAAAGCGCTGTGTGGCCTTGAGGCTAGCAGGAAGAGGCCAGTTGGTGATAGCCAAGACCTTCCCAGGGTCCATACGAAGGCCCGAACATGAGACGAAGCACCCCAAAAACAGGACCTCAGAACATTCAAAGGAACATTTCTCCAGCTTGGCATAGAGATTGTTCTCTCTAAGACGTTGAAGTACAGTGCGGACATGGTTTCTGTGGACGAGCAGATTTTCAGAAAAGATCAGAATGTCATCCAGATAGATGACAACAAACTGGTACAGCAGATCTCTAAAGATTTCATTGACAAAGTTTTGAAACACGGCTGGAGCATTACACAGACCAAAAGGCATCACCAGATATTCATAATGCCCGTTTCTAGTGTTGAATGCAGTCTTCCATTCGTCACCCTCCCGTATTCGAATGAGATTGTACGCGCCTCTGAGATCCAACTTGGTGAAAATGGAGGCACCCTTCAACCTATTGAATAGCTCAGATATTAAAGGTAAGGGGTATCGATTTTTAATAGTAACCGCATTTAAACCCCGATAATCGATGCAGGGTCTTAAGGTACCATCCTTTTTGGCAACAAAAAAGAACCCTGCCCCTGCAGGCGATGAGGATTTCCGGATGAAACCTCTCTCCAGATTCTCTGCGACATACTCCGACATGGCCTGGGTCTCTGGGATGGACAGAGGGTAGGTACGACCCCTGGGTAGAGTTGCTCCGGGGACAAGATCAATAGCACAGTCAAAAGACCTGTGGGGAGGAAGCACCTCAGCTGATTTCTTACAGAACACATCCCGGTAATCGCTGTATGCAGCAGGAAGATCAAAAGAAACAGAAGTGGCAGCAACCGGAAGACTCTCCTTGGGGGTCACCTTGAGAAGACACGACGAGAAACATGAGGAACCCCAGGCCAGGATCTGCCCAGAGACCCAGTCCACATGTGGAGAGTGGAGCTGTAGCCAAGGGAGGCCCAATAAAACTGGGGTAGAGGCCTTGGGTAGAATAAGAAAGGATATCCACTCCTGGTGGAGAATCCCTACCGACATCCTAATGGGTAGCGTCTGGAAGCGAATAGGGCCCCCTGGGAGAACAGTGCCATCAATTGCCGAGACTACCAATGGGGTAGTGAGAGGTGAAAGGGTAAGCTTCATAGAAGAAGCAGTTCTCCAATCCATAAAATTGCCGGCAGCCCCGGAATCCAGGTATGCAAGGGTTGACTGAGGAGAAGTGCCTACATGAAGGAACACCGGCAAGAGCAGGCGAGAAGGTGATGTTTCTGGGTCCAATACTCCACCTTCCAAATGTATTAGACCCGAGCGTTTCCCAGACGAAGCGAGCAGGAGTCACGAAAATGACCCTTGCCCCACAATAGAGGCACAAGCCCAGAGTTCTGCGCCTAGCACGTTCTTCGGGGGTTAGTCTGGTCCGGCCCAGCTGCATAGGTTCTTCAGCAGGCAGAGGATGCTCCACGGGATGAAGGGAGGGGAGCTCAGACTGGCTAGGACCCAGAGAGTGCTGGTGTCTTTTTTCTAAAACGAATGTCGATCTGGTTGCATAATGAAATTACATCGTCCAGACCGACGGGAATGGCTCTTCCCGCTAATTCGTCTTTCACTCGGTCAGAGAGGCCATGTAAAAAGGTAGCGACCAGGGCCTCATTATTCCAGCTCAATTCAGCTGTGTGGATACGGAACTGAAGAGCATATTGCCCCACTGAACTAGATTCTTGGCGAAGACGTAAGACAGCGCTAGCTGCTGAAGAAGCCCGAGCCGGCTCTTCGAAGATATTACGAAAGAGCTTCAAGAAATCGGACAGGCTGGAAACCACCAGATCGTTCCTCTCCCACAGGGGGGCAGCCCAGGCCAAAGCTTCACCGGAGAGGAGGGAAATGATATAGGCTACCTTAGCCCGGTCAGACAGGAAGCTTTGAGGCTTGAACTCAAAATGAATTGTGCATTGGCTGAGAAACCCCCTGCAGGCCTTGGAGTCCCCAGAGAAACGGAACGGAGCTGGCAATCTTAGTGAGTGTGAGGCTGCGACTGGTGCGATAGGTACAGCCGCTGGTTGTACTTGGGGTTGCGGATTCAGGGTTCCCAAGGAGGCCTGAAGCTGCTTGAATCGAGAAGCCAGATCCTGGAGGAATCGCATCACCTGAGTCTGATTTGATTCCTGGGTTTCAAGTCTGCGAACTATGCCCTGCAATGGATCATCCGCGGGGAGCAGGATGTCAGCCGGGTTCATGGCTGATCAAACTGTCAAGGTCACCTGTGGCCAGGTGACAGATGCACACCGTAGGGGGACAGGAGTGCACCGCGAGGTAGTGAACCCTATGGCTGGCTTCTGCGGATAGGAAACTGGGTGGTTGTGGAAAGCGGGACCAGAGGAGCACAACCGGGATCCTAACGGAAGCTAGAGCCAAGATTCCCCAGAGCGCAGAGTCTAAGACCCAGCAGGTCTTCTCCAGGGCCTCTAGTGGTGAGGATGTTATGCTGCAGGCTGGGACCAGGTCGCGGCCCCTGGAGTTTCCTAGCTCACGCCCCGTAGGATAAGGGGAAAAGAGGGGAAGCAGCAGCACAAGATATGAGAGAACCGAATAACAAGCTGAAGGTCAGGGGCCACAAGCAGACAAGGATAACGAAAGAACGAGCCGAAGGTCAAGGGTCACGAGCAGACAGGGATAGTCGGGGACAAGCCAATAACGTAACAGAGAGACAGACGTAGCACACGGCAGGCAGGAACCCAAACACACAATGCCTAACAAACACGTTGATCAGCAAAGCAGGCTTGCAGTGCACAGGTTAATATAGTGTTCTGTGATAGGGCCTGGGGTGGAGTCAGGCTGGGAGGAGATTATAAAGGAAGCCAGGTGAAGTAGGTCTGGTCTCTAAGATGAACATATGAGGAGGAAAGGTAAGATGGCAGACAGACATTAATGCATATCCATGACAATCAGAGGACCGGATCCATCCAGCGGAGCGTAACGGAGCGACTGGCCCAGCTGACGGAGAAGCAAGCTGCAGTCACCGGACCAAAGTTACTACACGGAGCTCCGATCCAGTTGGTGAGCGGGTCACGGCCCACAGTTTGTTAAGTTCACAAGCAGTCAGACTCATATACAGGCCTCACTGGCATTTGTAGTTCCATGGAGGAGCAGAGCAACTGACACTGAGCAGGCTTGAGGCCTACCTACCCTGACGTCTCAAGCATTGTAAAATAGTTGTTGGAGTTACACCAGGAGCACCTTCACTTCAATTTAACTTACCATGAACTGTGGATTACAAATCACAAGGAGGTACTTTAGCTAGCGAAGAAAAGAAGATCCAGGACTAAGTACTTTAAGTGAGATCTCACGCATAGCTTATAAATATACTGTTTTCAAATTGTTTATATTGAAATCCATTGTGCTGTCGTCCTATGTTGGGATGACAGCACAATTACTGTGATCACTTCTTTGCAATATTTTACAGTAAAATTATATTTCTGGTTAATTATCCAGTTGTGTGGCGTACTGTTTTTCCCCCACCAGGTGGAACCAGTGGATCCTGGGGTTACAATACAGGTATTTTGCATTGTCTTGTATTGCATTGCACCACAGCTGTGCCAAGGGGATTGAGCCAAGTTAGTGGGGTTTATTAGTAGAGTGCAGGCCCAAATCAAACCAGCAGCTCCTTCGGGGGTCAGTGCTACATGTGGGGGCTCGAGTCCAGGATCCTGGTACTCTACAAGCAAGCCCGCTTCTTGGTGCTACCATGGACCCCATAAAAGTAGTCCAATGGTGCGAAGCAGAAGGGACACTCTCAGAAGCGAGCGTGGCCATTGAACTTCCAGGGAGTGACTGGGGAGAGAAACAAATTAAAGAGGTGGTACAAACGTTGTCCCCGGATAGAAATGCTTACGTGGTCGCAGTGAGACCAGACCCAAGGACCAACTGCACCTATGCACTGATAGAGTGGGGACAGGATGTCCCTGAGAACTTCCACGGTGCCAGTATAAAATTGTCCGAAAAGACTGAGTTCCACCTGACACATCCCAGTCAGAAGCAGTTAGAACCCTTAGACAGGAAAGCAGGGGCTGCTGTTAAATCGCAGGCAGAACAACAGCTGGATGATCTGAAACGACAGTACCGTCACATACAAGAGAGGCTTCAGGAGACTTCCAGTATGATAGCTGAACGCATACGTGTCGCTTTTGAGGATCAGAAAGATGGTCAGATAACGCCCAAACCTGGGAAGGTACTGAAGAAACTTGCCCAGAGCCGCCTGCAGGAAGTAACCATCCGGAAGGATTTCCGCTTTGACGGCCAGATAGGAGAAAGAGGGCAGAAGGACAAACTGTCCTACACTAGCCTCCTACACCAAATAGAGTTGGGGCTATAGAAAGGATATCTGGAATATGAAATTAGAGAGGCTGTAATCCATGCCATCAGCCCAGGTTCAAGTGTCAGGGGCATGTTGGAGAGGAAGAATGGATTGACCTTGAACCAGCTGAAGAGGATACTGAAAAGCTATTATGAGAAGGAAGATGCCGCTGAGCTATTTCATCGCCTGATAAATATGACACAGGATAGTAGAGAGACTCCTCAGAACTTCCTACTCTGGGCCATTGAGCTCAAGGACCGCTTGCTGTCCGCATCAAAGGAAGAAGGAACTGGAGAGCATTTTGGAGCCGAGCTAGTTCAAAGGAAATTCCGGAGATCTGTGACTACGGGCTTGAGGAGTGACTATATCAAGCTACAACTGAAGCAGCATTTGGATGATCCCTCAACTCCGGATGAGGTCCTCATTGAGAAAGTGAATGAAGCAGATAATGAAGCAGATAAGATGGAGATTGAGAGGGACTAAAAACAGCCTCCTAGCACCACAAGTGCTAAAGTACAGCAGATAAAAAACAAGTAATACAGGCGCAATGTACAAGTACCTCAGTATATGGATAGAAAATAAAGTACCGAATAGTCCAAGGCCAGTAAAAAGAGAGGTTGTACTCTCAAATGTATTAATGGGGGGAGGGCAGTCAGGGCAGCCACCAACAGGACCAGAAGCCGGTTTTCCAGTGAGCTAGAACAAAAAAACAAGGAGAGGGGCGCCTCTGAGATAGATATCAATGTAACATTTATTAATAGCAATATTCACTCACATGTAAAATGAAGTGGTTGTATTCAGCTGGGTGGAAGAGTAGAAGAACTACAGGTCACAGAAGGTCCATGGAGCTGACATCACAAGAAATCCTGTTAGGGAAGCGTGTGATGATGGGCACAACAGGAGACTTCCTTCTGGGAGTTTCTTTCACAGCAGGTTCAAGCTTAAATGCAGAGTGAGGAGGTAAAGATTCAGTCTGGCACTTGAAATCCATGTGCGTCAGAGGGGGGTGGGGTCACCGGGTGTCAGCGGACCCAGAGAAGAACTGAAGTGTCACACAGCGGGAACCTCAAATTCAAACGGAGCGGCCGGAGAAAGAAGAAGGGGAACAAGAAGCCGGAGCAAGATGCGGATGAGAACACCGAAGGAAGAAGGAAGATGAAGATGAAGAGGAAGATGAAGAATAAGATGGAGGAAGAAACCCAAATGGAGAAAAGAAGAAGATGGAAGAAGAAGATGGAAGAAAGGAGAAGACATTAATAAAGGAATTGTCAAAAACTGGCTATTGTCATTAAAATTTTTGACACTTTTTTTGTGAAATGGTAGGGGTACATTTGCTTTTGGGTCACAGACCCCCAAAGCATCCTCCCCATGTTGAGGGCATGTGGCCTGGTATGGTTCAGGAGGGAGGGGGCGCTCTCTCGTCCCCCCCTCTTTTCCTGCGGCCTGCCAGGTTACATGCTCGGATAAGGGTCTGGTGTGGATTTTTAGGGGGACCCCCACGCTATTTTTTTTTTAAATTTGGCACGGGGGTCCCCCTTAAAATCCATACCAGACCTGAAGGGCCTGGTACAGATTTTGTGGGGAACCCCCACGCCATTTTTTTTTTTATTTGGCGCAGAGTTCCCCTTCATATCCATACCAGACCTGAAGGGCCTGGTAATGGAATTTGGGGGACCCCCACGCATTTTTTTTTTTTCAAAGACTTTCAATTACTTTTATCTGTATTGACGGGAACCAGCAATTAATTACAGCCGCAAGTACTTTTAAATTACTATTTTACTTTAGAAATGTCATTTTGCTCTCGAACTGTTATAAACATGGAAAACATGCGCTACTTTACAGGCATACTATAGACACCCCCCAGGTATGATATTTAGGGCCAGTTCACACCGGATGCAGTGCAGTGTTTTTTTGATGCATGAAAAACGCAAAGAAAGTTGATCACATTAATGCCAATGGCATAGTTCACACCACTGCAGTCCGTTCCAGTGCGTTTCAGAAAGGAAAAAAAAAATTGGTCATGCTGCATTTTTTATGTACAGAACTGTACTGGACCACAGTAAAACACATCAAAAATGCAACGGAACGTACCAAAAACGCACTGGAATGCATCCGGAACGCACCTAAATGCACCAAAGACGCACTGCAACACACTTGTCCTAAGTGAAAAGAGGGGGAAAAAAACACTGGACTGCATCAAAAACGCATCAAAAATGCACTGGAACGTGTCAAAAACGTGCATGCAGAAAAGCACCTGGAACGCATCCAGACTGCGTTTCTATAGTGTGAACTAGGGCCAGTTCTACTTTTTTTGTGGAACTAGAACGCACTGGAACAAACACTGCCATTTAGAACCATATAACCAACTTTCCATGCATTTTTGATGCATAAAAACGCAATGGACTGCATGTGCATATGGTGTGAAATGGCCCTTAAGCAATTTGGCATATTTAAAGGCACTTCTCCTTGTTTTGTTTTTGGTGTTGTCCAAATTGGTGACATTGATATATGTCCATTAGGGTGGGACCTGGGTCCCCATTTTAAGTCAGTTCCCATAGACTGCAATGGTATTTGTTGGTGGGGGGGGGTGTTTGCCCCATGTCTAATTTTGTAGCATGCTGAATGATGTGCTTAATTTTGACAGGGGGGGGGGGTTATTTTCTGCTAGCTGCATTTGTGTTGGTCTGAGCATGCCCAGGCAGTTAGTTTTTTGTTTGTGCTTTTTGTGTGTGAACAGCACCTGGGTATTTCTGGGCATGCTCAGAGTTTTTTATGGGTTAGTAATTGAAGGACATCCTTAACAGGTGTGCCCACTTTGAAGTTCAGTCTCTACATTGGGTGAACTTGCATTTTGGGTGTTTCATGGACTGTGCATGTGTTTTCAATTGCCTCATTAGCTCACAAACCTATGTTATATAAAGCTCACAGATAGCATCCTCTCTCCCTTGCCCTGAAAAGAGGCAAGTGTGTGTGTGTGTGTGTGTGTGTGTGTGTGTGTGTGTGTGTGTGTGTGTGTGTGTGTGTGTGTGTGTGTGTGTGTGTGTGTGTGTGTGTGTGTGTGTGTATGTATGTATGTATGTATCCGGCAAAAAGTACATTTTGGTGTCCTTATCGAGTTTGTAACACATGTATTTTACTTGTTATGTCTTTGTAAAGCAGATGTTTGTTTTACTTTTGTTGATTGTATTTTTTTGTGTGGGGGAAATGTTCCCCTGAAATAATTTTGATGTTGTTAATGTGTGTTGTTTGTTCACTTTGATTTAATTGTCTGTGCTGCATTATTTTGCTAAATCTTTCTCAAGATGTGACTGTTTCAAATTGACCCTGTTTTTTATTTTGGCTTCCCTTTGTTTTGTTGACCAATAAAATTTGATGCAAAGTTTTGATGTTTCTTTTTTGTTGTCTATGCAACAAATGTGACAGCTGATTGGCATGTCAAAACAAAACAGGTGTGATTTGTCTACCCTGGTGCCTTCATGCTAGCATATGCATGTATTGTTTTCTGCCATGGATAGTCAGCAGGAAATGAAAAATACAGAGTGGTAAGTATTCAATTTTCCTTTTTACTGCAGTGGTTCTCAGCCTCTGTCCTCAAGTACCCCCAACAGGACATGTTTTGTGAATTTATCTTATCGAGAATTGCTGTGCAAAATACAAAACCATTGACTGTGATTTAAGGCATATGTGCAAGATGAAGGAAAACCTAGAAACATGGCCTGTTGGGGGTACTTGAGAAGCACTGATGTAGAGCACTGCACTTAAAACTAGCTCAAGGCAATACGATTCTAATTGTGGGCATTTTGAGGGAAACCAAGTAAGTGTTAGAACCCCTGCTTGTTTTTTTGTTTTTTTTAGGTTGGGCTTTGTGTCCCTTTTAGTAAAATTGGCTTCACTTCCTGTCACACAGCTAAACAGGAAGTGAAGGTAAAACCCTACCAATGTCTTTTCTTGGGGACACACAGATCAATCTAACTAGTGTCCCCATTAAGCAAATTGCACTCTAGAACTTTGTGTACACCCCAAATCATTGGGTAGTTTGGGGTTTAGTAAAGACAAATCCACTCTGCAGTAAATGTGTAGCTGCTTAAAATCTGAGGGGAAGCACTGGTGATTGTAACATCCAATCATGTAAAAGCAAAGTTGGTATTTTTTTTTGTTTGCTTGCATGTCCCCCTCGGATATCCAGTAAGTGTACTTGTAGTGCAAAGTAGATTTGCCTTTACTAAATTAACCCCAAAGTCCAAAATACCTAATAATTTTGGGTGTACCCCGAAAAATGCTGGAGTGCAATGTACATAATAGGGAAACTATTTAGATTCACCTGTGTGTCCCCAAGGAAAGACATTGGTAGGGATTTACCCTCACTTCCTGTGTGGCTATGTGACAGGAAGTGAATTATTTGGAAGGATAAAGTGGCCAAATTTGGGAGTTGTCTTCACCCTATCAGGGGTGCAGACATCCCCAAAAACTGTCTAGACTTGTAATCCCTCTGCACTCTATCCCCAAGCAAAAATAAGAGAGGATTTCATTTAGTTTAACTTTGCAAAGACACATTCCTAAGTTGAATTGTGATGCATGTCAATGGCCCATTTAGACCCTCTTTAATCACTTGAGATCAGCGCTATAACTGATCGACGGCCACAGCACGGTCCTCAATTGCCGGGAGTCCGTCAATAGATGGCCTCCCCTTCGCGCGCGTGCCGTGTGGTCACCGAGTCACTGAGACTGGGGTGATGACAGATCCGAGTAAGGGGCCGATCCCTGCCCCTTACCATGTGATCAGCTGTCAGCCAATGACAGCTGATCATGTGATGTAAACAAAAGCTGGGTAATGATTTTTGTTTTCTCCTTGTGTTGACAGCGTGAGCATAAAAAAAGCAATCACCGGCTTATGTGCAAGGAACATCGGGCCCGAAGAGGAAGAAGCAATTCTGCGTCATCTGTGACAATCAGTAGCCCCTGCCAGTGCCACCTATCAATGCCCACCACTGGTGCCAATCAGTGCCACCAAGCAGTGCTGCCTATCAGTGCCCATCACTGCCAACTATCGTTGCCACCTAGCAGTGGCACTTCTCAATGCCCACCAGTGCCAACTAGCAATGCCACCTCTCAGTGCCCACCCTTGCCACCTTATCGGTGCCCATCAGTGCAGCCCATCAGTGCAGTCTCATCAGTGTACATCAATGAAGGAGAAAAATTACCTTTTTTTTCAAACTTTTCGAAATATTAACCACTTCCCTACCGCCCACCGTCAAATGACGTCCTTGGCTTTGTGCGGTGACATCTGAATGATGCCTGCAGTTGCAGACATCATTCAGATATCATTCTTTTCAGCCAGTGATTCTGTACACGTTAAAAATTATCATAGCGGCAGTTCCGCCGCTTGATCTTTCTTATAGGCAGTGGGAGGGGACATTCCCCCCCCTCCCGCTGCCATCCGGTGCTTCTCCGGGCTCTCCCGTGCCATCTGGGGCTCGGAGAACGAATTGGCTGGCGCCGGATGGGAAGCAGTCATCTCTATGACCGTCGGAGGCCCGGGCGCGATGTTATGACATCACGCCGGATTCCCGTATGTAAACAAAGCCGTGATCTCGGCTGTCAGCATGAGATCAGTGAATTTTTTTTGACCGATCTCATGCTTTTCAGCCTGGAGGAGAGATGTGGGGTCTTATTGACCCTGCATCTCTCCATAAAGAGGACATGTCACAATAGATTCCTATTAAAAGGGATGTTTACATTCCTTGTAATAGAAATAAAAGTGATCAAAAAAACAAAAAAAAATAATAATAAAAAACAAAACACCCATGTCCCCGGTAGCTCGCGCTCAGAAGCAAACACACACGTAAGTCCCGCCCACATATGTAAACGCCGTTCAAACCACACATGTGAGGTATTGCTGCGTGCGTTAGAACGAGTGCAACAATTCTAGCACTAGACCTCCTCTGTAATGCGAAAATGGTAACATGTAAAAAAATTTAAAGCATCGCCTAGGGAGATTTTTAAGTACTGAAGTTTGGTGTCATTCCATGAGTGCGCGCAATTTTAAAGCGTTGACATCTTGGGTATCTATTTACTCAGCATAACAACATCTTTCACATTATACAAAAAAATTGGGCTAACTTTACTGTTTTGATTTTTTTTTTAATTCATGAAACCATTTTTTTCCCAAAAAAAGGCGTTTGAACATTTATTGCGCAAATACCGAGTGAGACAAAAATTTGCAATGACCGCCATTTTATTCCCTAGGGTGTCTGCTAAAAAAACATATATAATGTTTGGGGTTTTGAAGTAATTTTATAGCCATAAATTTATGATTTTTACATGAAGGAGAGAAGTGCCAGAATAGGCCCAGTGCTGAAGTGGTTAAAATATTATAATTTTTTTTTTTTTTAGTCGGTCTTTTGTATTTATAGAAAAAAAACGCAGAGGTGATCAAGTAGCACCAAAATAAAGCTCTATTTGTGTGCAAAAAAATAATATATTTTCATTGGGTTACAGTGTTGTATGTGCGCGCAATTGTCATTCAAAGTGCATCAGCGCTGAAATTTGAAAATTGGTCTGGGCAGGAAGGGGGTTTAAGTGGCCAGTAAGCAAGTGGTTAATATAAGGCTACATGCACACAGATGTTTTTCCAGCTGCTTGTTTGAGCGTTTTTTGCAGCTTAAAAACGTCTCTCCATGTTAGCCTATGGCCACCATGGCGTTTTTGAGCTGTAAATGGCATAGGCGTTTTTTAGGCCCCATGTACACTGGACGCTGGTGCAAAGTCTTCAGAACTAAGGTTGAAACCGGCGTTTAGAAAGGTGCGCTTTGTCGCGGTTGCATGCCGAGTTTTACCAGATTTGCGTCTATATGCCTTTAGTTAGGAAACATAAGGAGCCACCCTAAGCTCCAAAAACAGTATTATTAACCATTTCAGCTATTTTGTGAGACCAGAGTGAGTATCAGCAGCTGAGAGAGCAGCAGTGCACTTGTATTTAGCGTGTCACTTGCCACGTCATCTGCCCCAAGTTGTGGATTGTCCACTTGCCACGTCAGCTGCCCCAAGTTGTGGATTGTCCACTTGCCACGTCACCTGCCCCAAGTTGTGGATTGTCCACTTGCCACGTCACCTGCCCCAAGTTGTGGATTGTCCACTTGCCACGTCACCTGCCCCAAGTTGTGGATTGTCCACTTGCCACGTCACCTGCCCCAAGTTGTGGATTGTCCACTTGCCACGTCACCTGCCCCAAGTTGTGGATTGTCCACTTGCCACGTCACCTGCCCCAAGTTGTGGATTGTCCACAATGCAATGGAAGCAATTAAATTTTTTTTTTGGAATATATATTTTTAATGGTTTTTCCTCATTTGCCATAATTTTGGAGTTTATCAATGTAAAAAAATAGGTCACCTTTAAAAAATGCTTCTAAACTAAAATGCGGCTAAACGCCGGTACTGCGTCTGAAACGTGGAAATCTTTGCCGTCTGAAGGCATTTTTTGGCTTTGTGAAAAACGAGGTTTAATGCAACTGCATATTTTTGTTTCCAGGCCAAAAACAGTGTTTTGGATGTAATAGAATTCAATGGACCCGCATCCAAAACGCAAGTACCGCGATTTTGCGGCGATTTGCTTTTTATTTTTTTTTAACCTTTTTATAGCTGGTTGTTAAAGGTAATGTAAAAAAATAAATAAACATTGTCGGCTCTAAAAAAATAAATCTAGAAAAAAAAAACAGCGTGCGGCCCCCCCCCAGGTCCATACCAGGCCCTTGGGTCTAGTATGGATTAAAAGGGGAACCCCCCCACCAAAATGAAAAAAAAATGTCGTGGGGGTCCCCCCAAAATCCATACCAGGCCCTTCAGGTCTGGCATGGATTTTAAGGGGAACCCCGCGCCAAACTTAAAAAAAATAGTGTGGGGGTCCCCCTAAAAATCCACACCAGCGCAACCACTTATATTGGCATGGGGCGTAGTCACTGGGTGATGCCATCCTCTGACCCCGCCCCCATATGACGTCACAGTCCCATCATTCCCCAGACTGTGACGTCATACGGGGCAGGGTCAGCGGGTGGCATCACCCGGTGACCCCGCCCCATGCCAATATAAGTGGTTGCGCTCCGCCCACACAGCATTGTAGCAGGAGACAGCGACGAGGCAAAATCGGGCAGAGAGAAGAGGGAAGAAGACGGCGATGAAGATCGGGACCCCGCTAGCAAAAGAGCTGGAAGAAGATAGCGGGGCGCCCGGCAGAAGGCAGAAAGAACCGGAGATCGTGGAGAAGGCACCGGAGAGCGCGGAGACGACACCGGAGAACAGAACAAGAGACCCCCCGAAGTCGGAAGAAGACGACGATGAAGACCGGGACCCCGCTAGCAAAAGAGCTGGAAGAAGATAGCGGGGCACCCGGCAGAAAGACCCCTGAAGTCGGAAGACGACGATGAAGACCAGGACCCCTCTAGCAAAAGAGCTGGAAGAAGATAGCGGGGCGCCCGGCAGAAAAACCCCCGAAGTCGGAAGAAGACGACGATAAAGACCGGGACCCCGCTAGCAAAAGAGCTGGAAGAAGATAGCGGGACGCCCGGCAGAAAGACCCCCGAAGTCGGAAGAAGACCCCCGGAGCTGCCTAATAAATTACTTTAAAAACCTGTGTTGTGTTTTTTATTGACTTTTTTTTCCACCAGGTGAATGGGTAGGGGTAAGATGTACCCCATTCACATAGGGTGGGGGGGCCAGGATCTGGGGGCCCCCTTATTAAAGGGGGCTCCCGGGTTCCGAAAATCCCCCCGCCCGCAGACCCCGACAACCAACGGCCAGGGTTGTCGGGAAGAGGCCCTTGTCCCCATCAACATGGGGGCAGGTGCTTTGGGGTGGGGGAGCGCAGGGCGCACCCTGCCCCAAAGCACCCACCCCCCCATGTTGAGGGCATGCGGCCTGGTACGGTTCAGGAGGGGGGGCGTGCTCAGATAAGGGTCTGGTATGGATTTTGGGGGGAACCCCCACGCCGTTTTTCGGCGTAGGAGGTTTCCCTTAAAATCCATACCAGACCTAAGGGCCTGGTATGCTCCTAGAGGGGAACCCATGCCGGTTTTTTAATTAAAATTTGGCGTGGAGTTCCCCTTCATGATTCATGCCAAACACAGGGGACAGCTAGCGCGAGGCTTGCAGTACTTTGTGCCAAGAACCAGCGCGATGGTATCGCGCTGGAGACATTCTCGAGCAGGTAGTCGCCTCTAGGACACGACTTGAGCGGCTGCTTCACGCTCAAGTCGTGTCCAAGTTGCCTCGCAAAGTCGCGCTGTCCCTCTGTCAACCGGCACACGAGTCGCCCCGCGAGTCGGATCATCTTCATCCGACTTCCCGGGTGACCTCTATTCAAATCAATGGGCTCCCATAGGGAACCTTTCATTTTGAATAGAGAGCCAATCAAATTTTTATTTACTATAGCAGTGCGCCGCCGGTTCCTGCGCTCAATTAAGGATTTATCCGGCGCACCAATTAAGGTATGAACCGGCGCAGCGCACTGTTTATAGTAAATCACCCCCATTGTGTCTGAAGAGGGAGTGGCAACCGATCCCAAGAAGTTAGAAGCTGTCACTTCTTGGCCCAGGCCCACCAACGTGACTGAACTCAGGTCATTCTTAGGCTTCTGCTAGTACTACAGAAGGTATGTGAAAGGGTTTGCTAAAATAGCCCACCCACTCACTGATCTTCTAAAGAATCAGGAAGAAGTTAGTGTAAACCCAGATCAGTCGGGGAAGCCAAAAGAAGGGCCCAGAAGAAAAAAAGAGTCCATCCAGGACCAGTGGACTCCAGAATGTGAGGAAGCCTTCAGACAATTGAAGTGGAGCTTTACCACTGCTCCGGTTTTGTCCTATGCAGACCCTGCCAAACCATATGAGTTGCATGTGGATGCCAGCCGAGACGGATTGGGAGGAGTGCTCTATCAAGATCATGAAGGGCATCTGCGGCCCATCGCCTATGTGAGCAGAAGTTTGGTTCCTGCCGAAAGAAACTATCCGACTCACAAGCTGGAATTTCTGGCCCTGAAGTGGGCAGTGGTGGACAAGCTGAAGGACTACCTTTACGGGGCTGAATTTGTAGTAAAGACGGACAACAACCCTCTCACATACTTGCTCACCACTGCGAAGCTGGACGCCACCGGTCACAGGTGGCTAGCTGCTCTCTCAGCGTTTACCTTCAGCCTGAATTACAGACCAGGGGTTGGTAACCGAGATGCGGATGCTCTGTCAAGAAGGCCTCATGACCCCCAAAATCCCTCAGAAGACTGGACTCAACTTACTCCAGAAGGGGTAATAGCCCTTTGTGAAGGGACAAGTCAACACGGGAAAGGTGGGGCCAGGGCCGAAGAAGTAGGAGTGTCCTCAGTGAGAGTACCCAGGTGCTATTGCAACGTCTCCCAGGTGGTACACGAGGGTCTTCCCAAGCTATCCAGAAAGGATCTCAGGAGGAAGATCCATTGTGTGCGCTGGTACTGAAGGCATTGGAACATCAACAGTCTGATGTGCTGTAGAAGAGCCCCGAGAAGGAAGCCCGTCTGTTACTGAAAGAATGGGATCGATTGCAGTTGCAACAAGGGGTGGTCTATCGAAGGGGCCCCTCTGATGATCCAGAAGAGAAGTGGCAGCTGCTCCTGCCGGAAAAAAACACAGAGAGAGGGTACTGATTGCCCTACACGATCACCATGGTCATTTGGGAGCCGAGAGGACTCTCCAACTAGTAAGGGACAGGTTCTACTGGCCTCACATGAGGAAAGAAGTGGAGAGCTACTGTCATTCCTGCCTCAGATGCATACAACGAAAGACATTGCCCCAGAGGGCTGCCCCAATGGGCCATTTGGAGAGCCAGGGCCCAATGGACCTGGTCTGCATAGAATTTCTTTGTGTGGAATCCGATCTGAGTGGGCAGGGGGACATCTTGGTGCAAACACATCACTTCACCCATTATGCCCAGGCATTTCCTACTAAAGACCAGTAGGCAACCACAGTGGCAAAGACTCTCATGGAAAAGTTCTTTGTTCATTATGGCTTACCTCAACGGATACATTCGGACCAAGGAAGGGACTTTGAGAGCAAATTGATAAAAAGACTGTTGGATCTACTAGGCATACAAAAGTCCAGGACTACTCCTTATCACCCACAAGGGGACCCTCAACCAGAAAGATTCAACAGGACCCTCCTGAATATGTTGGGGACGTTGACTGCAGAACAGAAACCCCATTGGAGTAGACACATTAATGCACTGGTTCATGCCTACAACAGTACCAAAAGTGACGACACTGGGTATTCACCTTACAGATTGATGTTCGGCCGTGAAGCCCGATTACCAGTGGACCTGGCCTTTTGGTTCCTCCTTGGATCACACATCAGAGACCTCCCATAGAGGGTATGTGGACAGGCTGCGGAGGAACCTAAAGATAGCTTACGAGCAAGCTCAAGCCACCTCGAACTCCAGAGAGAACCGGAACAAAAGGAACTTTGGCCTGAAAGTAAGAGTTCAGGATCTTCAACCAGGTGACCATGTTTTGCTGAGGAATCTAGGCATCCCAGGCAAGCATAAGGCCCCAGAATTTGTGCCGGCAACTCATCAAGCAGAAGAGCCCAGTACTCTTATTTACTCTCCATCTTTAGTCACTGAAAGGGGGGATGAAGACATTTGTCAAAAAGGAATGGATACCCCGAAAGTGCAAAGACCAAAGAGAGATATTCGCCCACCACGCAGACTGACTTATTATACATTGGGCGAATGCTCTGAAGCATCTCAGTTTGTCAGCAAAAGAAACCTTGAACTGCCTGGTCCCTCTACTTTTGATTCAGTAAGGGACAACCCCACCTCACCCCTTGGCACATCTGTACCAGACACGGTAGTATCAGCTGTGAGTGCACAGGATAGCTCCCCATCATATGACAATTGGTGGGAAGCTCCTCTGTCTGTATTGTATGACCGTATAGAGGCTAAAATACAGGATAGAGTTAGCAATTTGAACCTATTTGGGGACCAAAGAGATAAAGTAGGGGGAGTGTGTAGCGCTGACATCTTGTATATTGATGTGTGTTTGCATACTTTAATACAAAATCTATGGACACATCCTTGCATATTGATGTGTGTTTGTATACTTTAATACAAAGTCTATGGACATTGCTATGGTTCAGTATTTGGAGCCATCTAGTGACCAAATACTGGTAATGAAGATATATGATTTTTACCTCTGAGAAGCACAAAGGACTAGACAGGAAATGACTGTTGTTTTGATTAGAAGGTTGACCCTTGTTACCCAGGAGGCTTGGTGACCTACCTATGAACACTTTCTTAAGCAGTGCATGCTGGGTAGGAGATAAAAGGAACCCGAGCGGCCATTTTAGGTCTCTTGGGATCGCGTGGCCTGCCTGTGAGGATCTGTGTGGAGGCCTCCCGGAGACAGCGGCTCACAGTCATAGCAGAGAGCAACCCCTCGTGTTTGTACAGTGATCTGACGGTGCCTGAGGGACGGTGACCGGATTGAAGAGATCCAGAGACACTCATCTGAGCATCAGAGGACCGGATCCATCCAGTGGAGCGGATGGGAGCGACTGGCCCAGCTGACGGAGAAGCAAGCTGCAGTCACCGGACCAAAGTTACTACACGGAGCTCCGATCCAGTTGGTGAGCGGATCACGGCCCACAGTTTGTTAAGTTCACACGCAGTTAGACTCATATACAGGCCTCACTGGAATTTGTAGTTCCAAGGAGGAGCAGAGCAACTGACACTGAGCAGGCTTGAGGCCTACCTACCCTGACGTCTCAAGCATTGTAAAATAGTTGTTGGAGTTACACCAGGAGCACCTTCACTTCAATTTAACTTACCATAAACTGTGGATTACTTTAGCTAGCAAAGAAAAGAAGATCCAGGACTAAGTACTTTAAGTGAGATCTCACGCATAGCTTATAAAGTAGGGGGAGCTCCCAGGTATAAACACATATATATATATATTGTGATGGTATGCGAGGTGAGGTATATGACAGTCGCTATATTTCACCTCGCATTCGGTCCATTGTAAGAGACTGAACCAGAATCCGGCCCAGGTTTTTCCAGCCTCTGTAGTTGGCTGGGTTCCGGTCCAGATATTCAGGTTCACTGGAATCCATAGGCAGCTGGGCTTTAAAGATCCAGGAAGAGAGCACAGCAATGCTCTGGCCTAAGACAAAGAAGGGAATCTGAGTAAGAGGAGCGCTGTGTATTTGGGCTGAAAGAAAAAAGGTTTGCTTTACTTCACCTTGTGTTTTGTGGGTGACGGGGACAAGCCCTTCACTGTATAGAGAGCGGTTACTGTATAGTTTAGCGCCGGACGGCAAGGATTTGTTTTACTGTTTTGTTTATTTTGTATGACTATTGCAAACCACTCGTAAATAAAGCTGGCAATACGCCAGGTTTTAAAGAAACTGCCTGTACGCTGACCTTCATTCTGAGAAAAGGTGATCCCCACGAGCTAATCTCCCACACGATATATATATATACATATATATATATATATATATATATATATACTGTTTTCAAATTGTTTATATTGAAATCCATTGTGCTGTCGTCCTATGTTGGGATGACAGCACATTTACTGTGATCAATTCTTTGCAATATTTTACAGTAAAATATATTTCTGGTTAAGTATCCAGTTGTGTGGCGTACTGTTTTTCCCCCACCAGGTGGAACCAGTGGATCCTGATGTTACAATACAGGTATTTTGCATTGTCTTGTATTGTATTGTATTGTATTGCATTGCACCACAGCTGTGCCAAGGGGATTGAGCCAATTTAGTGGGGTTTATTAGTATAGTGCAGGCCCAAATCAAACCAGCAGCTCCTTCGGGGGTCAGTGCTACATAGAGAATCTTTATTGACCACCTTGGTGTGATGATGGCATTCCCAAAATCCACTTCTATCATCAGCATGTGATTATGGTACTCTAATGCCCTGTACACATGATCAGAGTATCCAATGGTCTAAAATCCGATGGAATTTTTCATCGGAATTCCATTCTAGCTGTCTTGCATACACACTGTCAGACTAAATTCCGACTGTCCAAAACGCGGTGACGTAAAACACTCTGATGAGCCGAGAAAAATGAAGTTCAATGCTTGCGAGCATGCGTCGACTTGATTCTGAGCATGCGTGGGTCTTTTCTCCGTCGGAGTTCCACACAGACGATAGGAATTTCCTATCGTTTTTTTTTCCATCGGACAAATTTAAAACATGTTCTATTTCTAAACACCGATGGAAAAATCCACTGGGGCCCACACACGATCGGAATTTCCGATGAAACAAGACTTTTTTCATCGGAAATTCCGATCGTGTGTACAAGGCATTAGTCTCAAGCTGCAAAGAGATTTGTAAGCTCGCAGGACAACAATCCAAGTGCCAGGAGATCGAGAGTTTTCATCACTGGGGGTCAGTTAACTTTACAGTTAACACATTACACACACAATAGCTGCTACCACGTATTTTATCTGAAAAACGCACTGTCCACAATATTTGCTGTAACAATTATGACCTTAAAGCGGAGCTCCACCCAAAAGGGGAACTCCCCTTGTTTGCTTTCTCACCCTCTCTGCTGCCACATTTGGCACCTTTCGGGGGAGGGGAGAGCTGGTTTTGGCAGGTACCCACTCCCACTTCCGGCTGACTTTGCTGTGGCTACCTAAGCTGGAAGTTCGGCCCCCTACCTTCTTCCCCCGCCACCGGGCCATTCACAAAGTGCAGTGTGCTTCACGCATGCGCACTAGGGAACCGGCTGTAAAGCCGCAAGGCTTCACTGCTGGTTTCCCTTAGCCTAAGTGGCGACGGCAGCACCTGAGAGCCGATGGAAAAATCGGCTCGGGTGAATACATCGCTGGATTCGTGGACAGGTAAGTGTCCTAATATTAAAGGTCAGCAGCATTTAAACTTTGTTCAGGTCTCCGTATTAACTATAAAAAAAAAGCAAAATCCTCCCCATAGGCACCCCCTCCATCCCTCATTGGGCCCCCCCATTCACCTTTCACAGTAGCCAAATCACACATACCCTTCTTTAGGCATCAAAATAGGTAAGCTACCTTCCTCTATTTATCACCTCAACTACCCCCCTCTGGTCAAAAAAATATCTCAAGAATTGGGAAACTGGATGGATCTGCCCCTCTCGCTCCTGGGAAGATGCCACTTAGTAAAAATGGTCAGTTTTGCATGCTTATTGTACCCACTTCAAACAATTCCATTACTTCTGCAACACAAGGATATACAAATCTTAAACAAAACTATCTCCAAATTTATCTGGCAAAATAAACAACCACGTATTGCTTTTACAAAATTACACCTTCCCAGACGCGAAGGGGGTATTAGTCTTCCAAATGTCACAGCATATAACCTAGCATGTCTACTCTGGATAGGCCTAGATTGGATTTTGCAATCCTCCCGCTACTCGAACTACCCCATGGAATCTCTAATGGCCCACTTCTACTCCTTGGTGGCTCTGCTTCACTGCAAGTGGAAATCTATTCCCTCATCCTTACAACATAACCTCCTCTTACGGGACACAGCCATAGCCTGGAGAGAAGTAAGAAAAAGTCTGAAATTCTCCCCCTTCATGTCCAGGCACCTTCCGATCCAGGGTAACCCAAGCTTCCCCCCGGGGATGGAGCACAAAGCTTTTTCCATCTGGCAACAAAAAGGCCTCACCAAATTTTCTACACTATGCGACGTGGAAACGGGGCGACCCCACAACTTCTCAGTCATCACTGAAACATTCTCCCTCCCCCAATCTTATGCTTTTCATTTTGGACAAAGTGTCAGCTTCATACGGATCTCTTGTAGAGAGGAACGCAAGAGATTTAAAGTGACTATTACAGATCATCTGCTCCAAGGGGACTCCTATACAATCTCTGACATCTACAAACCTCTCCCTCAAAAGACCACCCCTACGATAGCATCCTCATCAGCAGAAAACTGGGGCAGAGACTTTCCTGACACAGACATAGTAGATAAACTTCTATTAGGATACAACAAAATCCAACAACTGATCCCCAACGAATCCTGGAGAGAAACCCAACTAAGCAAAAAATAAAAAATAAATCTTAAAAAAAAAAAAGAAAAGAAAGAAACCCAACTAAAAATTCTTCACCGTGCCTATATACCTTTCCTTTTGGACAAGAACAACCAGGACTCCACCACCTGCCCCTTATGCCACCAGCCAAGACCTTCCCTAATTCACCATTTCTGGGAATGCACCTTCATCTCCACCTTCTGGGATCAAGTCATCTCTTTCATATTTGGTATAACCCTGCTAAAATTACCTAAAGACCCCCTACTACTCATCTTTGGGTACTGTGACAATCAACTACTACCATGGTCCCTCAACACCCACCCACCACACAAAGACTGGATCCTTATCTGTCTCCTAGTCGCCAGAAGATCCATTTTAAAAAATTGGACTTCTCCCCGCTGTATAAAGATCTTACAAATCAAACGGGACCTTCTACACTTATTACACAAAGACAAACTCAACACCGTCCTCAAACATGAAGCCTCCAGGGCGCGTCTCCGTGTCCTATACACCACCACCATGGCATCTGTGATGGTTAAGGGCTATAGATCACAAGAGCTACAACAATACATAGGGGTACCAGACAGGGTTGCCCCCTGTCCCCACTATTGTTTATTTTGGAAACCTTCTATATAATGAACAAAAGTGGATCCAACCGGTGGATCTAATGTGTTGGGTGTTACCTAGTTTCTCAAGGACCTGGCTCCTCTAAAATTAATTGATGGTTGGTTGGGCAATAATGGACTCAGAAGAGAATTATAACAGAATCCTAGACCATTTGGAATTCTCTATGAGCCACAATAATTTTTGGTATGGGAGCACACATTATATGCAAACTAACGGTGTGGCCATGGGTGCTAAATTTGCGCCCAGTAAGGCAAATACAGTTATGATCAAGTGAGAGGAGGAAGAAGTCATGTCCATCCAGAGACTAGAATTGATTTTGTGGAAACACTACATAGACGATATCATTCTGGTCTGGAATGGTAACTTGAACTTCCTTGATAGATTTCTTTTCTCCCTCAGTAACAATCAGAGGGGTATCTCATTGAGTCATGAGGCTAGTGCAGACAACATCCATTTCTTGGATTTAAATATTTCAGATGTGAATGGGCAGATTATCACAACAACATTTTTTAAAGCCACCAATCATAATGAGTTTATTCCCAGAGATTCTTACCATCCCCCTTCTTGGCTTTCCGCTGTCCCCAAAAGTCTTTGCAGGAATTGTATGAGATCGGGGAATTACTATGAAGATCCTGCTTTCATGAAGCAAAGGCTTCTAGAAAAGGGGTATGGGGTGGTGGCATGGGTGGGATAGAGCCATCCAAGATGTGGGTAGTTTTCACAGGACTACCTTGGTCAGTGGGGGGATAGGATCAGGCCGGAACCACAAAATATTGGGTTATCCTTTTAATACCACTTTTTCTTCACAAAATTACAAAATAAAATTAATTATAAAAAGACACTGGCCAATCCTTTAAAGTGACCATATTCTGGGTCCAATATTGCCCAACAAACATTAAACATTTTTAGAGGAGCCAGGTTCTTGAGAAACCAGGTAGCACCCAACATATTGGGTCCATCGGTTAGACCCACTTTTTTTCAACATACTGTATGGAAGGTTTCCATTATTGCAGAAGGTGTAGTGTATGCAATATTAATTTGATCAAAGTGCGGAGACGGTTCAGTTTCATTCTACCCAAATCTCCAAGACTTACCTTATCACTTCATAAGTTTCCTGCAACACTCAGAATGTTTTTTACATGATTCATTGTTTGTGTGGCCTACAGTATATAGGCCAGACAACCAGGGCCTTACATGTTAGACTGGAAGAACACATTGGTAATATTAAACAAGGCTTTAGGGGACACTATGCTCAATTTCACAACAGAGACCCTACTGGTACTCTGTTTCTGGTCATAGATAAGCATATTCCAAACTGGAGAGGAGTCCATGCGAGAAATTATATTTCCGGCTCAGAAACCAAATGCATATTTTTGTTGAAATTGTATGTTTTGTTCAGCCTTAATGTGGAGTGGGATATTAACTGTTTTATTGATAACAGTAAGGTAGTCCATCATCTGCAGTTTTTTTTCTCTCTCTTACATGTTTTTGTCTATTCCTGTATTTAAGTATTTTTTAATTAAAGCAGTTTTTGTAATGGGGGTGTACCTATACGAAGGATTTGGATGGTTTATATACTCTGATTTGGGTCATATTCATTTATGAGATTTGTGATTTTACACATTTTTTTCTATTTTATTTCTATTTTTATTTTATTATATTGGTATTTAATTTTAATTTCATTTTTCTATTTTATTTTATTTTTCAATTTTTCAATTTTTTGTTATATTTTTATATCCATTTTGTTTATTATTTTGTTTATTTTTATTGTTTAGTCTAGTATTTGCTAGATGTATAGGTATCCGGTTTTAATATGGAGCTCTTTTGCTTTTACACTGTATTATATTTCCAACACTCCTTTATTTGGGGTTAGAATAGCCATTACTTGTTTGTTTGTTCTTTGACCACTAGATGGCATTGATCTGGATAGAAGAACATGGCTCGGTTACATCTCATGATTAGGGGGGAGGTCAGCATTGCCATAGCGCTGATTGTGGTGTTCCGGTTCCTCCCTGTTGGTGGCCCTATAAATGTTGATCGGCAGCATCATACGTCCATGACCCCAGATGATGTAATTTATGATGAAATGCGTAGGACAGAGCAAGTATGTATGATGCACGAGGTTACTGTGCATTTGTGGCCCCATTGTGGCCATTGTGGAATTCAGCATCATAAGGTATTTTTTTACATGCAAAGCTGCTAACATGCCTATTACATATTCATGCTTGTAAGTACAATATATATTTGAATAAATGTTTTAAGATATAAGCAGAGGTTCACTATGGTCGACCTCTTTATTTTAATTCTATGTACATGATGTGCGAGCTTGATAGGCTTATGTGAATAATGTCTCTACTCTGGCTTTTTGTATATGCTGTGATGTTTCCATTGTGGGACAAGGCACCTGGATTTGAGTTGACTAATGGACGATTACACTATTTAAGGTGCGTATCAACTACCTGATTGGGGTCAAAAGCTTCCTGTAAGCCTCCCTTCTGTCACACTGGGGTGGCATGACTCTTGATTTATTCCTCTTGGGCAACTGGATACCTTCCATTCTTTTATGCTGGAGACACCACTACATTTTTATTTTATGAATGTTTTCTCTATGTTTGGAGCCCTTTGCACCTATATTTCTCTATATACTTGCGATTGCGACTTATGACATATGCATGTAGGAGGCAATTTCTCCTTTTGGCCACAAGATGGAGACAGAGAGATGCTGACTTGTCCTGCCAGAAAACTGAGGTGAAAGGGGAGTTTCAGGAAGTGCTGAGGGGAGGAGAAGGGAACTTCTGAGGAAAAAAGAGTGAGAGGGCTGACAGAGGCAGTGAGGAGAGCTGTCTGAGGTAAAAAAAAGCATCTGAGGAGAGAGAGAGACACAGAGATCTAGGAGCCCAGGAGTGGAAAAGAAAAGGCTCTGACATGACAGTGCAGATACAGTGAGGAGAGAACAACTGTGCCCAAGATTGTCATCCAGAGAAAGAGAGAGCCTGAATTGGCAGAAATCCACAGCCGTTTGGGGAATCTCCTCAGTCTGCAGCAAGTTATCGGAGCCAGTGTGGTGAGAGGACGAGGCGCCATTGGAAGCTAATACAATGTGGGGAAGCAATTCTGGGACCAGATCGTGGAGAGACAAAGCCACTCCCGGGATGCTGTCTTTGCCGTGTGCCTGCCAGAGTCACCCTAAGCAACCTAAGCGAGTTGAAGCCTGATCGAAGAGGCAACTAAATCAGTCTTACCAGGACTGGTAAGCGGGCCTTGCGGCCAATACTTGCTAGGGAATAAAGTCACTAGGAGCTGCTTAACCAGTGACCCCATAGCTCTAATACTGCCTGCAGGCCTTACTGGCGGCCGCAACGCACGCCAACGAGCTCCAGCGCAACTTAGGACTAAGGACTGCCCCTAGTTGTAACTACCTTGATGCTCTATCTGCTGGCCTGTTTAAAGGGGTACTATACCTCTGTCTAGTGTGGATTTATAAATACCCTTGTTGCATTTAAAGTTTTTATATGCATTGTTTATTATAAAACTTATAAAAAACACAATCAAATCCCTGGGTAGGATAATGAAAGTTTTCTATAGCAGCGCTCAGGTGGTCAATAGACTCCCTTGTCCACTCACTCTTATTTACAGTTCATAAGAGTACATATAGAACTTATGAAAAAAATGTTGTTGTAAATGACATATAGCTCCAGATGTCTTCTTAATATGATCCACTTTAAATCATCAGTTGTATCCCCTTTCGGGTGGGTACTCACCACACACAGGATTTAAACAGGCACCTCACAGATCCCATCCGATGGTCATCCGATCATCCTAATCCTGGTTCTGATTACTCCTTCTAAAGCCTCCAGAGATCACCCGATAATCACCAGCAGATGTTCAAAGTGAAAAGAAAGAGAAGCCACCAATAGTGTAATCCCGTAGAGTATCTTTTAATCAGTCTATAAAAATTGTTTCCACAACATATCTTCCATATGGTAAAAATCAAGCAGTAAAATAGCAGCAGTGTAATTCAAAACCGCCGTGCTGTTCCCCCAGGCTCCTAACAGGTGCAGTGTATCAGCTGGTACAGTTTGTGTTTAACCAGACTTACTGCCGCTTCCTGTGTTTGGAGCGCACCTGGAACGCACCAACGTCACTTCCTTTCAGCCGCAAAGTCACACCCTGACGTTTCGTCTTCTCGACTTCCTCTGAGGGCGTGACTCTGCAGCACGGCTCACAGGAATATATACACACACAAGTGATTGAGAGACAAGTTTAACCCCTCCTATATGCTAATCAATGCCATTTAATTACTCAAATCGGCAGAACGCATTGTAGTCACAGGGGTCTCGTCATTTTAAATCACTTAACACATTAAATCAACAATAACCTCTTATACATTGATCTTGAAAAGCGTTATTAAGATAATAATAACATAATCGAATAGTTAAAATAAATCAATAAAAGCTGAGTCTCCATAATATTATTCATTATCACAGATAAGCACCCAGCACTAGCGCCATCTTGAGTATGAATACCAAACAGCAGTCTAAATTTCTACAAAAATAGGAATAAATTATATATATATATATATATATATATATATCTCAACACTCAACGTTAAAATACAATATTAAAATTAAATATATAAATTTTACTTCTAAAAAATCCTAAAACATACTACATAAAATGCTAATCGTCAAAATTGTTTCATAATTATGTTATTAATACCTAAAGGTTTATAAATAAATTCCACATATATATAATATAAACCTACTAAACGGTAAAACAAATAATAACACTAAAAGTCACTAATGAAACAATTTATATCTAACTCGACGTTTAACCCTTTGGGGGTGAGGGTATCCAAGGAATAAATCCAAAAAGTTTCTCGTTTGGATAATTCCCTTACCAAATTACTTCCTCTCCATGTAGGTTTAATATGGTCCACCCCCCAAAATTTCAAACCTATAGGGTTTTGATCATGATGTAGCTTAAAATGGAGAGACACATTATGGTCTTTAAACCCCAATTTAATATTCTTAATGTGTTCTCCAATCCTTACTTTAAGGCATCTTTTTGTCCGTCCCACATACATTAACCCACATGGGCATAATAACACATATACCACATGTGTGATATTACAAGTTATGAACTCTTTGATGGCGAATTCTTTTTTATTTACTGTGGATGTAAAGCAGCCAATACCTCTTATGGGTTCAGCTATTTCTCTACACGCCTTACACTTACGGCAAGCAAAAAACCCATTTTTGTCCCAAAAGGACAATGGTCTTCTTGGTTGATCCAGCACCTTTTTTACCACCTTGTCTCCTACATTAGGTGCCTTTCTATAAATAAATTTAGGAGCTTCTGGCTACACTGGTTTCAAACTTTTATCTAGACAGAGTACATGCCAATGATTTTTTAACACTGTCTCAACCTCTCTATATTGTGCATGGAATGATGAAATAAAACTCCACTCATGGCAGGTTGAAGTTCGAATCCTCACACCTTCTCCTACTACTTGTTCTCGTGGTATCGCTCTAATCTCCTCTGAGATTCTATCCAATTCTTGGGGTTTATACCCCTTCTCTCTGAATCTGTTTTTCAATATTACAGACTGAGACAGATAATTCTCTTCTGTAGAGCAATTTCGTTTCACCCGCATAAATTGTCCTTTTGGTATATTTTTTAACCAAACCGGGTGGTGGCCACTTTGTATAGGTAGGAAACTATTCCGGTCTGTTGGTTTGAAAAATACTTTTGTGTCTAATTTATCACCATTTCTATAGATGCTGACATCCAAAAAATCTATTTGATCTTTACTCCATGTACTCGTCAATTTAATATTGTTGGAGTTATTATTGAGATATGTTAAAAAATTATTAAGAGATATTTCAGATCCTTCCCATATAAAAATAATATCATCAATGAATCGTCTATAAAACAGGAGTTCCCGTCTTTTATTCACAAAAATATACTTATCCTCCCACTCCCCCATAAATAAATTTGCAATACTAGGTGCAAATTTTGCGCCCATTGCCACGCCTCTCTTTTGGATAAAAAACTCATTGTTGAACCAAAAATAGTTATGTGACAAACAAAAATCTAAAACCTCTTTTAAAAAAACTTTTTGATGATGGGGAAGATCATCTCTTTGGCTCAAAGCCCAATTGAGGGTGAGTAGGGCGTCGTCATGCTGTATTATTGTATACAGGGAGGATACGTCAGACGTCACAAAAAATACTTCTCCTCGGTCTTCTAAATGTATATTCTGCAGGGATTGTAATAAATCCTTGGTGTCCTTCAGATACGCTTTTGTTGTTTTGACACTACTCTGCAAAAACCGATCCAAGTGCTCCCCTATCCTTGAGGTTACAGAGCCAATCCCATTCACAATTGGCCTGGCTGGGGGATTTTGGGAGTCTTTATGTATTTTGGGTAGCGTATAAATTGTAGGAATCCTTGTACTGCTTGGTGTCAAATAACGCTTCTCTTTAACTGTTAAAGTATGTCCTTTAAATCCATACTCCACCAAGTGGCCCAATTCTACATTATATTGAGGTGTAGGGTCGTGACTTAATTTTTTATATGTATCAGTGTCAGCCAACATTTCTGTTAATTGGCCAACATAATAATCTTTCGACAAGACCACCACACCTCCTCCTTTATCAGCTGGTCTGACTACTACATCATTTCTTTTCTCCAACATTTCTATGCCATCGCAAATAAATCGAGGATTAACTCCTTTTTTGGGAATAATTTTCTCCATATCTCGTAATACTAAACTTTTAAACACCTCAAGGTGATGAATTGCCGTATTTGGGGGGTTAAATAGAGACTTATTTTTAAGTCCACTATCAACCGCCACTGATGATCCAATATTTCCACTCACTGGGTTTGACATTTTATTCAAGAAATATTTCTTGATACTGAGTTTCCTCATGTATCTATGAATATCAATATATACATCGAATTTGTTTATCGATCTTTTCAAACCACATTTCAGACCTAATTGTAGGATATTGGTCTCTTTGTGTGTCAAATGAACCCCACTGAGGTTATAGATACCAGTTAGTCTTTTTCCAGCCTCCTTTTTTTGCTGGATTCGTGCTCCTGCTCTACATCCTCGTTTTCTGTTCTCCTTAAACTTTGTTGTTGAGTATGATCCCAGTTCTGTTGGTCCCTCCACTGTTGGTCTCTGTACTCGGGTGCATATTGTTGATGTGAGGGTACTTGATAATGCGTGGGTACTTGTTGAGGGTAATACTGTGAGTATTGGGTTGGTGGTCTCCCCCTTTGTGGTGGTTGACCCCTTCCCCTCCTCCTGTTTCCCCTTCCTCTCCACTGAAAAGGACGTGGATGATAGGTCTCATTCCTATCTACTCCATCCCTCAAGGTCTCATATCTATTAGCCACCGGGACATTGTAGGTTTCATTGTGAGCCATATACTGTTGGTTCACACTTGTGTTCCCACGACCCTTTCCTCCTCTCCCTCTCCCTTGATTATCTCTTCTAGGGGTGAGGTGATTGAAGGGTGGGGCAGTGGTATTAGTCCTACTGGGGTTATTCATCCTTTGTGTTTGTCTAGGAGTACTAGGCATGGATGTTCCATTTTGACTAGGAACTGTCAAGGAACACTTCAATTTGTATATCATTATTCGCCAAATCATTTGTATGCGTTCCATCTTGCCAGTAATAGATGGTATTATTTTTAAAATCATTTAAATCTCGATAAAATTTCTTAGTTTTTTTCTTTTGAGTATCTTTATCGACTTTCTCAAGTCTCTTTTTAATCCTATTATTGAAATCAATTATCTGCTGTGTATCTTTAATTGGATCCAACTGTGCTTGAAGTTGGTTGATCCTATTCTCCAATTTAATCATTTTCTTCTTTTTTCTTTGCAGAATAAGTTCCTGCAACTGTAAACCCACTCCATTAAAAAACTTTAGCCACTCAGACATTGATTCAGGATCATCCAAAGCGTCTTGAGGTGCTACTTCCCACCTCAGACTGCGAACTATAATTTTTTCTTTCAAATAATGTTCAATAGTACAGATGTCCCACCACGTCCTAACCTGCTTTTTCAAAGCGCTTCCTAGTGCTGTAATAATACCGCTATAATTTTCCTCTAGTCTGACTTGTTCATTAACAGAGAACAAGTTAGCTATATCTAATTGTCTGTTATTCAGAAATCTGATCGCATCCATTGCAAAGCCAGAGATTAAACACAAAGTATACAAAAATTAAAGTGAATTTCCCCTGGCCTTCTTTCACTATCCCAGCGCTAAAGAAGCTCACAGGTGACTTATAACAGACTACAATGAATACGTGACCGTATTCATTAACCCAAATGTTCACTATATGTATCTATATCAGCAGCCGCTTAAACACAACAAATATTTTGCAGAACATAAAACTATAAAACTTATAAAAAACACAATCAAATCCCTGGGTAGGATAATGAAAGTTTTCTATCTGTTTTAGGATTTTTTAGAAGTAAATTTTATATATTTAATTTTAATATTGTATTTTAACGTTGAGTGTTGAGATATATATATATATATATATATATATATATATATATAATTTATTCCTATTTTTGTAGAAATTTAGACTGCTGTTTGGTATTCATACTCAAGATGGCGCTAGTGCTGGGTGCTTATCTGTGATAATGAACAATATTATGGAGACTCAGCTTTTATTGATTTATTTTAACTATTCGATTATATTATTATTATCTTAATAACGCTTTTCAAGATCAATGTATAAGAGGTTATTGTTGATTTAATGTGTTAAGTGATTTAAAATGACGAGACCCCTGTGACTACAATGCGTTCTGCCGATTTGAGTAATTAAATGGCATTGATTAGCATATAGGAGGGGTTAAACTTGTCTCTCAATCACTTGCGTGTGTATATATTCCTGTGAGCCGTGCTGCAGAGTCACGCCCTCAGAGGAAGTCGAGAAGACGAAACGTCAGGGTGTGACTTTGCGGCTGAAAGGAAGTGACGTTGGTGCGTTCCAGGTGCGCTCCAAACACAGGAAGCGGCAGTAAGTCTGGTTAAACACAAACTGTACCAGCTGATACACTGCACCTGTTAGGAGCCTGGGGGAACAGCACGGCGGTTTTGAATTACACTGCTGCTATTTTACTGCTTGATTTTTACCATATGGAAGATATGTTGTGGAAACAATTTTTATAGACTGATTAAAAGATACTCTATGGGATTACACTATTGGTGGCTTCTCTTTCTTTTCACTTTGAACATCTGCTGGTGATTATCGGGTGATCTCTGGAGGCTTTAGAAGGAGTAATCAGAACCAGGATTAGGATGATCGGATGACCATCGGATGGGATCTGTGAGGTGCCTGTTTAAATCCTGTGTGTGGTGAGTACCCACCCGAAAGGGGATACAACTGATGATTTAAAGTGGATCATATTAAGAAGACATCTGGAGCTATATGCCATTTACAACAACATTTTTTTCATAAGTTCTATATGTACTCTTATGAACTGTAAATAAGAGTGAGTGGACAAGGGAGTCTATTGACCACCTGAGCGCTGCTATAGAAAACTTTCATTATCCTACCCAGGGATTTGATTGTGTTTTTTATAAGTTTTATAGTTTTATGTTCTGCAAAATATTTGTTGTGTTTAAGCGGCTGCTGATATAGATACATATAGTGAACATTTGGGTTAATGAATACGGTCACGTATTCATTGTAGTCTGTTATAAGTCACCTGTGAGCTTCTTTAGCGCTGGGATAGTGAAAGAAGGCCAGGGGAACTTCACTTTAATTTTTGTATGCATTGTTTATTGCTAATCTGCCTGCTGAGTGTGTTCAATTTGGTTTAACTGTTGCTTACACTATAATAGTCAATCAATAGATTAAGTGTATTTATCACTAAACAGGGGTGTGTGTGTGTGTGTGTGTGTGTATTGCTATATCCCACAGCCAGGCGAAAGGTATTTCTCACTAGTTCTGTAAATTGTTCTTGTACTAATTTTATTCAACCAGGTGTACCAGGGGGGCTGAGGTTGTTCTTGGAGTCGAGGCGCAGGACAGAGAACCCAAAATTTAACCAGAGGCTCCTTCGGGGGAGTCGCTACATGTGGGGGAACTCGTCCGGGATTTCCTGTTCTGCTAGCAAACCACCAAGACAACACCCTTGAAAGCATCAAGATGGATCCTGTCGATGTGAGACCAGAAAGTTCAGGCCAAGTAGCCTCGTCAGAAGAAGCTACTTTACTGACACCTGTAGCCATGATGGGGCCGGAATTCATTGCCGCCTTGGAAGAGTTTGTGGCAAAGTGTTAGAAGAGTAGTCTAATATACACTGGGACCGAATACCAAAAGCTGGGAACCTTTTCTGGAAAACAACCAGTTCCTGTCAGTGAAGAGAGTTTCAAGGAATGGCTGCAGCCAGCCATGCAAGCCTTAGATGAGTGGGACATCCCTGAGGCCCAGAAAAAGCAGAGAATAACAGAGAGCCCCAGCTGAAGGAGTGGGGAAGATTTGGCGATTAGACAGAAGTGAGAAAATACTACAGCCTGGAGAGGTGGCATGTCTACAAGCTTCAGTCAAACTCAATTGGGAACAACCGGGCCCCTTTGTTGTCCTTGAAGCTGACTTCCAGGGAGAGGACGCTGGAGTGGAGGTAATCCCAGAACTGATATCAACTAGGGCTCTGCAATGGATTTGTGGAAAGATCCCTGTCAGCATCCGCAATGTTACGGCCTCGCCATTGAAACTGCGGGCCCGAATGAGTGGAAAGAAAAGGTCAAAGCCCAGCTCCTGAAATGGCGGGATATGTTTTCAAACCATGCGTTAGATTTGGGGTGTGCGAAAAGTGCCCAGCACCGGATTTGCCTTCAGGAAGACAAGCCATTCAGGGAAAGAATCAGATGGATCCCACTGGGTGATCTGGAAGATCTCCGTGGACAACTAGCAAAATTTAAGAGATCAGGCATCATCAGGGAGTCTAGGAGCCCTTACGCCTCCCCCATAGTGGTGGTGCGGAAGAAAAATGGGTCCCTAAGGCTGTGTATTGATTATAGGACGCTCAATAGGAGGACCATCCCTGATCAGTACACCACTCCAAGGATAGAAGATGCCCTCCAGAGCCTATCGGGGGCGAAGTGGTTCAGCGTGCTGGACCTGAAGAGAGGGTGCTATCAAATCCCTATGCACCCTGAGGACAGGGAAAAGACAGCTTTTATCACCCCAGTAGGGTTCTTTGAGTTTGATAGGATGCCCCAAGGTCTGTCCGGTGCCCCAGCAATGTTCTAGAGACTGATGGAGAAGACAGAAGGGGACATGAACCTAATCAAAGTGTTGGTGTATCTAGACAATATCATCGTTTTTGGCAAAACTCTCAAAGAACATGAAGAGCGTCTGGAGAAAGTCCTGAAAAAAATCCATGATGAGGGATTGAAGCTATCCCTGTAAAAATGTCAGTTTTACCAGCCTTCAGTTAATTACCTCGGCCATGTTGTCTCCGCTGAAGGAATAACTACTGACCCCCAGAAGCTGGAAGCTGTCATCTCTTGGCCAACGCCTACCAATGTAACTGAGCTTAGGTCGTTCCTGGGATTTTGCTCATAATATAGAAGGTTCGTTGAAGGATTTGCTAAAATAGCTCGGCCCCTAAGGAGTTGTTGAAGAATGAGGATGATGATGACCCTGATTCAACAAAACCCATTGAGCAAATCAGAGGACCCAGGAAGCCTCGAGAGTCCATCAAAGACCAGTGGACTGACCAGTGTGAGCAAGCCTTTCAGCAGCTGAAGTGGAGTCTAACAACTGCTCCTGTTCTGGCCTATGCCAATCCAGCCAAGCCGTATGAGCTGCATGTTGATGCCAGTAGAGATAGGCTAGGCGGGGTGCTGTATCAGGAGCACGATGGACATCTACGCCCTGTTGCTTATGTGAGCCGAATTCTTGCACCTGTTGAAAAAAATTACTCTTCTCACAAGTTGGAATTCTTGGCTCTGAAGTGGGCAATGGTGGACAAGTTGAATGACTACTTGTATGGTGCAGATTTTGTGGTCAAAACTGACAACAACCCACTCACGTATATACTCACGTATATACTCACTATAGCAAAACTGGATGCCACCGGGCACAGGTGGTGGGCCTCTCTATCAGGGTTCTGCTTCAGCTTAAAATACCGCCCAGAAATTGGAAACAGAGATGCCAATGCCCTTTCGAGAAGACCCTATGACTTGGGGGTTTCCTCTGAAGAGTGGACTCAACTGACTACAGAAGGGATACAAGCCTTGTGTCAGGGAGTTGAACATCAGGCCAGAGGAACAACTGGGGCAGAAGCCATAGGAGTCTCAGTGGCAGGTATCCCCAAATACTATTGTGATTTGTCCCAGGTCAGGGATAACGGTCTACCTAAGCTTTCAGATAAGGACTTAAGAAAGGACCAGATGGAAGATTCCCTCTGTAGTTTAACACTGAAAACTCTGGAGGGCCAACGCCCAAATCTACTGCTAACAGACTCTCCAACAGAAGCACGACTAGTGCACAAGGAATGGGATCGACTGCAGTTACGCAATGGGGTGCCCTACCGAAGGGGCCCCTCAGATGATCCTGGAGATAAGTGGCAGCTTTTCTTACTGAGAATGCATAGAGAAACGGTGCTGACTGTCTTACATGACAATCATGGCCACCTAGGGTCTGAGAGGACATTCAAACTAGTGCGATACCAGTTATTTTGGCCCTGTATGTGGGCTGAATTTGAGGGATACTGTCACTCCTGCATACGTTGTATACAGAGGAAGACATTGCCCCACAAATCTGTCCCAATGGGTCATCTTTAGTGTTGAGCGAACCCGAACTGTAAAGTTCGGGTCCGTACCGAACTTTAGCTTTTTCCCGAACCTGAACCCAGACTTTGCGCAAAAGTCCGGGTTCGGGTTTGGGTTCGGCAATCTAATTACGCAGTTAGAAATGCTTCAGGGGCCAGCCAATCACCTTTTGATTAGCTGGTGTGCCCTTAGAAGCCATCATAGCCATGCCTACTAATGGCATGGCTGTGATTGGTCAGTGCAACATGTGACCCAGCTTCTATATAAGCTAGAGGCACACAGCACACACGTCACTCTGCTTCAGAATAGATAGGGAGAGGATCTTGTCTGCTGCTGCTGCTTTTAGGGAGATATAGAAAAATACATGAGTTAGTCCTGATTCTGGAATGTGAGGGAAAAGATAGAGAGACAGTGTAGTGTAGGGCCAGGTTCCTGTTTTTTGCTTTTAGGGAGAGAGATATCTTATATAGGAATAGGAGTCCAGATTCAGAGATATAACTCAGCGATCTGCATAGGTTTACCTGTTTGTGTTGCAGTGCAGTCTTTTTACACTGCTATGAGCCCAGTGTCAGAGAAAATCTACCTTTTATCTGCAAGCTCAGTGCACCAGCACTGCATATATTACGTTGAGAGATACACCGTTTCCATACTGTGGGTGTATTCTGCTCTTGGAAAAAGATCCTTTTAGGACAAAAAAAAAAGGCACTTTATTGTGCTCATTTCCAAAAGACCCATTAAGGGCAAAAAAAATAAAAAATTCCATTTTCTTTTGCTCGTACAAAAAAAGACCCGCTTAGGGCAAAAAATAAAATTAAAAAAATTGCACTTTAATGTACGCTTGCCAAAAAACGCCATTTAGGGCCACAAAAAATATTTTGCAGTGTGTTATACATATGTGGAGGTGTGTGAAATAAACAATTTATATATAGTTTTCTTCTAATGTGCTATACTAAAAAAAAAAATTTTTTTTTAATAGCATTTTCTGCAGTTCTGTAGCTGTGCGATTCAGCGGTTACGTACTGTGGATGTATTGTGGTCTTCCAAAAAACGCCATTTAGGGCCACCAAAAATATTTTGCAGTGTGTTATACAAATGTGGAGGTGTGTGAAATAAACAATTTATATATACTTTTCTTCTACTGTGCTATACTAAAAAAAAAAACATTTTTTTTTAATAGCATTTTCTGCAGTTCTGTAGCTGTGCGATTCAGCGGTTACGTACTGTGGGTGTGTTCTGCTCTTCCAAAAACACCCATTTAGGGCAAGATCCTAAATTTGGAAAATATGAGGAGAAGGTCAAAGGGACGTGGTGGCCCCGGTCGTGGTGCTGCTGGTGGAGCTCCTGTTGCAGGGAGAGGACGTGGTGGATCTGTGCCAGATACACGCACAAGTGAAACACCTTCCTCAGGTGCGAGTAGGCGACCGAGCCTGCGGCGGTATTTTGACGCGCCTAATGAGGCTGTACGAATGTTTAGGCCAGGACAAGTGCAGGCGATAGTAGATTGGGTTGCTGACAGTGCCTCGGGTTCCTTCACATTGTCTCCCACCCACTCTTCTGATGAAAGATCAGAGTTGGCACCTGAAACCCATGTCCATCAGTCTTTCACCTCACCCCCTTGCAAATCAGCCAAGCAGTCTGAGCCCCAAATCATGCAGCAGTCTCTTCTGCTTTTCGATGACTCTGTTAGCAGGGTTTCCCAGGGCCATCCACCTAGCCCTGCCCCAGAAGTGGAAGAGATTGAGTGCACCGATGCCCAACCACTTATGTTTCATGATGAGTACATGGGAGGACCATCGCAGCACGTCTCGGATGATGACGAAACACAGGTGCCAACTGCTGCTGCTTTCGCAATTGTGCAGACAGACAAGGAGGGCAGTGGTGAAGACTGGGTGGAAGATGATGTGGAGGATGATGAGGTCCTCGACCCCACATGGAATCAACGTTATGCAGGTGACCAGTGTAGTTTGGAGGAAGAGGCGGTGGTCGCACAGAGCCACCAGCACAGCAGAAGAGGGAGCAGGGTGCAAAAGCGGAGCGTCCGTCCCCTAGACAGTATGTCTGCTACTGCCCAACGCAGCAAGGGACCGAGCACACCAAAGCCAGGTCCAAGGAGTTCCCTAGCGTGGCAGTTCTTCACACAATGTGCTGATGACAAGACACGAGTGGTTTGCACGCTGTGCAATCAGAGCCTGAAGCGAGCCATAAACGTTCTCAACCTGAGCACAACCTGCATGACCAGGCATCTAAGTGCAAAGCACGAGCTGCAGTGGAGTAGACACCTCAAAAACCAAGAAAGGTCTCTGGCTCCTCCTGCTTCCTCTTCTGCTGCAGTCTCGGCCTCTTCATCCACCTCTGTAGTGACAGTGGCACCTGCCACCCCGCAAACAGAGGATCTGCCAGCAACACTACCACCTGGGTCACCAACCATCTCCACAATGTCCCATGGAAGCGTTCAGCTCTCTATCTCCCAAACATTGGAGCGGAAGAGGAAGTACCCCCCTAGCCACCCGCGATCCCTGGCCCTGAATGCCAGCATTTCAAAACTCCTGGCCTTTGAAATGCTGTCATTCCGTCTGGTGGAGACGCAGAGTTTTAAAAGCCTGATGGCATTGGCTGTCCCACAGTACGTTGTGCTCAGCCGCCAATACTTTTCCAGGCGAGCCATCCCTTCCCTGCACTACCAAGTGGGGGAAAAAAATCAGGTGTGCACTGCGCAACGCCATCTGTGGCAAGGTCAACTTAACTACGGATGCGTGGACCAGTAAGCACGGTCAGGGACGTTATATCTCCATAACAGCACACTGGGTAAATGCAGTTGCGGCTGGGCCTGAGGCAGATAGCAGTTTGGCGCATGTCCTTCCACCACCGAGGATTGCAGGGCGCTTCAGTTTGCCTCCTGTTGCTAACTCCTCCTACTCCGCTTCCTCATCCTCTACCGCCTCCTCATCCGGTCAGCGTAACACCTTCACCACCAACTTCAGCACAGCCAGGGGTAAACGACAGCAGGCAGTTTTAAAACTTTCCGGTTTGGGGGAAAAACCCCACACCGCGCAGGAGTTGTGGAGGGACATGGAACAACAGACCAATGAGTGGTTGCTGTCAGTGAGCCTCAAGCCCGGCCTGGTGGTGTGCAATAATGGGCGAAATCTCGTAGCAGCTCTGGGCCTAGCCGGTTTGACGCACATCCCTTGCCTGGCGCATGTGCTGAACTTGGTGGTCCAGAGGTTCCTTAAAAATTACCCCAGTATGCCAGAGCTGCTGCAGAAAGTGCGGGCTGTGTGTGCGCACTTTCAGCGTTCTCACCCTGCTGCTGCTCGCCTGTCAGCGCTGCAGCGTAACTTCGGTCTTCCCGCTCACCGCCTCATATGTGACGTGCCCACAAGGTGGAACTCCACCTTGCACATGCTGGCCAGACTGTGTGAGCAGCAGCAGGCGATAGTGGAGTTTCAACTGCAGCAATCACACGTGAGTCGCTCTGCGGAACAGCACCACTTCACCACCAATAACTGGGCCTCCATGCGAGACCTGTGTGCCTTGTTGCGTTGTTTCGAGTACTCCACCAACATGTCCAGTGCCAATGACGCCGTTCTCAGCGTTACTATCCCAGTTCTATGCCTCCTTGAAAAAACGCTTCGGGCGATGATGGAAGAGGATGTGGCACAGGAGGATGAGGAGGAGGAGGAGGAAGCAGGATCATTTCAAAGGCTTTCAGGGCAGTCTTTCACAAGTAGCTACGAGGGTGGGTTCCTGCACCAACAAACGCCAGGTACACAATTGTCCGGCAGAAAGGGCACAGTTCTGGAGGATGATGAGGTGGAGGAGGAGATGGAGGAGGAGGAGGAGGAGGAGGAAGAGGAGGAGCCATGTTCACAGCAGGGTGGCACCCAGACCAGCTCATGGCCATCACTGGTGCGTGGCTAGGGGGATACAGAGGACACAGACGATACACCTCCCACAGAGGACAGCTTTTCTTTGCCTCTGGGCAGCCTGGCACACATGAGCGATTACATGCTGCAGTGTTTCCGCAATGACCGCCGAGTTGCCCACATTTTAACTGGTGCTGATTACTGGGTGGCCACCCTGCTGGATTCCCGTTACAAGGACAACGTACTGTCCTTAATTCCCTCACTGGAGCGGGATCGTAAGATGCGCGAGTACAAGCGCACGCTGGTAGACGCGCTGCTGGTGGCATTCCCACCTGACAGCGGGCGTACGGTGGAAGCACAAGGCGAAGGCAGAGGAGGAGGAAGAGGTCGCCAACGCAGCCGGGGCACCGGCAGCACCTCAGAAGGCAGGGTTAGCATGGCTGAAATGTGGAAAAGCTTTGTCAGCACGCCACAACATCCAGCACCACCAGCTGAGATGGAACGTCTTAGCAGGAGGCAGCATTTCACCAACATGGTTGAGCAGTATGTGTCCACAGGCCTACCCGTACTGGATGACGGGTCTGCCCCCTTTAACTTCTGGGTCTCCAAATTGGGCACATGGCCTGAGCTTGCCCTTTATGCCTTGGAGGTGCTGGCCTGCCCTGCAGCCAGTGTATTATCTGAACGTGTATTTAGCACGGCAGGGGGCGTTATCACAGACAAGCGCAGCCGCCTGTCCAGAGCCAATGTGGACAAGCTCACGTTCATTAAAATTAACCAGGCATGGATCCCACAGGACTTGTCCGTACCTTGTGCAGAATAGACATGTATACTGGTGTTGTGACAAAAACTGTCCGGCCATCGGATTGTTTCCTGCCCGTACTGCGAAGGCGCAGCGCTTGCGCAGTACAGAGGACAAGGAGATTCACAAAATCTCCGAAGATGAACGGCGCCTGCGCCGTGAGTGCAGGTTCAAGCCCCAACATCCAAGTGGACATACGGTAGCACATAGTAACAGGGCCCCTCACGGGCTCGCTTCGATCGCCACGCTTCGGGCACGGCCTCACTTGGCTCGGCTTGAACCACGGATGGTGTAGCCTTCAACTGAACTCACCACGCAGGCACCGTTCATCTTGGGAGATTTTCGAAATCCTCTTGTCCTACATACTGAGCAAGCGCAGTACAGGGTGGACACTATTCGACGGGGGACATAATTCGACACATCACTGGCCTTACCCAGCCATTGTTGTATTTTTGAACCAGTGTTGGCTACCTCCTCCTCCTCCACCGCCGCTTCCACCTACACAGCCACATCCACCGCCACCTCAACCTCCTACTCCATATGGACCTCGTCCTCCTAGGTCAAGATTATAATTTTTAATTTATTTTTTTGTAGCGCACAGATCCTTTCCCCCTCACCTGCCTTTATGTTGTTGGCTCCTCGCAGGAGGGAGAAAGGCATACCGCACTACCAGCCCGTACCCTCCTATATAAAGAGGTTGAGCGGTGTACTTGACGGGCCGTGTCCACAGCCGGAGTCAAAACTCCTCCAGAGGATGATTCTCACCTCTACTGTAGGTAGAGGCAAGTCCTTTAATTCCCAGTAAAGTCAATGTCAACTCCAGCTGAAATTACAACTCTTATTCTCTCATGGCAAAATAAACTCTACTCGGATAGAAAAGCTTAGAGCAAAGAAACAGGACAGCTTAAGGTGTGGAGGAGGTCCAGGCACAAACGTAGCACATTCACTTCACTGCTTAGGTTTCTCAAACAGTTTTAGGTGCACGGTCTCTGCCACAGACCTTGAGGTTGGTCTCTGCCACAGACCGGGTGTACAAGGCCCCTGCCACGGACCTGGAGAACTTTGGTCTCTGCCACAGACCAGGGTGTATAAGGCCCCTGCCACGGGCCGGGTGAATAAGGTCTCTGATACAGTCAAGATGACCTTGAGCTTCTCCTTCTACGAACCTAGCCCATATCAAGGGGAAAACATCTCTCCAGGGAGTCAACAGACCCTTCCTTCACCGTGACTCCCGCATCGGTCCATCAGAATGATCCTCCCTTCCCTGGAACATGGTCCCCTACACGAGGCGGCACCCTAAGACTCCTCGACCCTTAGCGGACTCCAGACAAAGGCTCTGGACTCCAGGCTTTACTCCCGCACCTAGGCCTCCATACCCAGGGCAGCAGGAACTCCAGGATAGTACCTCACCCCGGGCTAAAGGTACCCGAGATGGAACAGGAACACATGCACCCAGGCCGAAGGCACCTGGGCGTGGACCGCACTGGACATCAGCCCCCAGGCCAAAGGTCTGCCCCTTTTATATGCTCTCCTGGCATGCACAGCAGGTTCCCCGCCCCGCTGTACTACTGCCAAGAGGGGACACAAAAGGCACAGCACTGTATCGGCGGTTCAACCCTAGCTTACCATGGCAGCGCCACCTGTAGGCCGCAGGGAACTGCACACCAATACTGTCCCCCGAGGACAAAATGGTCCATGAATCCTACAGAATTAGGGTGTTTGAGCCTATTTACCACTCAAACACTTCCCTTAAATTTAGCACCCCGCTACATTTTTATTTCAAAGTATTTTATTTTCCCACTAGCTTATCCATTAAATTGAATAATTTATTCCAGAAAGGGCGTATTCTGGGGCATTCCCACCATATGTGTGGCATCATGCCATTGAGTTTCTGAGGTTCTTAATGACTTCCCGTACCTCTTCTGATGAAAAGGGGGCCTCCAGCATATTTTTATTTTATTTTATTTTTTTTATGTTATTTTAAGTTTTTTTCCCTATCCACATTTGTTTGCAGAGCACTTGCCATGTTCTTAACAACATTTTGCTGCCATTTGCAGCCCTCTAGCCCTTTCCATTACTTTTTTAGAGCCTTTTTAGTCCTTAGAAGTCCGGGTCCCCATTGACTTCAATGGGGTTCGGGTTCGGGTTCGGGTTAAAGTTCGGTCCCGAACCCGAACTTTTTTCCGAAGTTCGGCCAAACCCGTCGAACCCCAAAACATCCAGGTGTCCGCTCAACTCTAGTCATCTTTAAAGTCAAGGACCAATGAAATTAGTGTGTATTGACTTTCTGAGTCTAGAGCCTGACTCAAGTGGGCAGGGAAATGTTCTGGTGGTGACCGACCACTTCACCCGGTATGCCCAGGCATTCCCAACTAAAGACCAATAAGCACCTACAGTGGCCAAAATTCTGGTAGAGAAGTTCTTCGTCCACTATGGCCTACCTCAGCGTATTCACTCTGACCAGGGGGGAGACTTCGAGAGTAGACTCATTAAACGACTGTTAGACCTGTTATGTTTTCAGAAGTCAAGAACCACTCCCTACCACCCTCAAGGGGATTCTCAGCCAGAAAGCTTTAATCGCACCCTCCTACTGTAGATATGCTTGGGACTCTTACGGCTGAAAAGAAGCAACATTGGAGCAGGCACATAGCACTGAAAATGATGCCACGGGCTATTCACCATATAGGCTGATGTTCGGTAGGGAAGCTTGACTGCCAGTGGACTTAGCATTTGGCACCTCTTTAGATCATACCTCGATAGTGTCACACAGAGTATATGATTCTGAAGAGTCTGAAGACAGCATATGAGAAAGCCTAGGCTGCCTCAGACACCCGGAGCCAGCGAAACAAGCAAAACTTTGACCTAAAGGTGAGAGTACATGATTTGCAGCCTGGTGACAGAGTGTTACTGAGGAACTTGGGCATCCCTGGGAAACACAAACTGGCTGATCGGTGGAAGTCGCAGCCCTACATCATCTGTAAGAAGTTGCCTGGACTGCCAGTATACCAGATTTGCTCAGAGGGAAGCACAGGCCCACTAAAGACCTGGCACCAGAATCATCTGCTACCTTTATCAGAAGCAGTTCATATACCTAAACAACCAAATCAACAGCCTACTCAAACCATTTCTCAGAAATCACCTCCAGCAACCTGGTCCCAATCCTTGCAACCTAACATGGATGCAGAAGACAGTGAGGATGAAGAAATGGGCATGGATTGGCTGTGGCAGTCTACGCTGGCAGAGACTGGCACTTCCCGTTCTCCCAGAGAAGCAGATGCAGGAACCCTCAGGCATCAGGTTCCGGAGTTCATTCCACAGAGACAACCCTTGGCAAACCAAGGAGACTTTCCAAGTTCCCCAACTTTAGAGGACATAGAAGCTCCTCAACCTTCTGCAGCATCAGAGGAAGAGGCTATTATACCTGAAACGCCTGAGCCCAAAGAGCAGAGAGGAAAGCGAACAATTCGCCCACCAAAAAGGCTAACATACGATACTTTAGGCGAAAGTTCTGAAGAAGCGATCCTCACATCTCAGAGAATGCACAGCCTGCCGATCCTTCCCACTACAGGTTTAGTGGAGGGCGACTCCAACTCACCCCCTGGCACACCTAAGTGGGCCATCCCAATATCGGTGGCTTGTGGGCAAGACCACCTCACCTCTTATGACAAATGGTGGGAGGTTCCCTTGCCAGGTTTATATGTGAATGTAAATTGCTTGTTTTCTTACATATACTAACCTGTTTATGCCTCCCATTGTATTTTTGAAAGTATGTAACAGGTTGTGGACATTATATGTTGATAGACTCTGTCCTTCCTTTGGAGACCAAAGGTTCTTTGGTGGGGGGAGGATGTAGCAGGCAATTTCTCCTTTTGACCACAAGATGGAGACAGGTGCTGACTTGTCCTGCCAGAAAACTGAGGTGAAAGGGGAGTTTCAGGAAGTGCTCAGAGGAGGAGAAGGGAACTTCTGAGGAAAAAGAGAGTGAGAGAGGGCTGACAGAGGCAGTGAGGAGAGCTGTCTGAGGTAAAAAAAAAAGCATCTGAGGAGAGAGAGACAGAGATCTAGGAGCCCAGGAGTGGAAAAGAAAAGGTTCTGACATGACAGTGCAGAGACAGTGAGGAGAGAACAACTGTGCCCAAGATTGTCATCCAGAGAAAGAGAGAGCCTGAGTTGGCAGAAATCCACAGCCATTTGGGGAAATCTCCTCAGTCTGCAGCAAGTTATCGGAGCCAGTGTGGTGAGAGGATGAGGTGCCATTGGAAGCTACTACAATGTGGGAAAGCAATTCTGGGACCAGATCGTGGAGAGACAAAGCCACTCCCAGGACGCTGTCTTTGCCGTGCTGCCTGCCAGAGTCACCCTAAGCAACCTAAGCGAGTTGACGCCTGATCGAAGAGGCAACTAAATCAGTGTTACCAGGACTGGTAAGCGGACATTGCGGGCAATACTTGCTACCACTGTTAGGGAATAAAGTCACTAGAAGCTGCTTTACCAGTGACCCCATAGCTCTAATACTGCTTGCAGGCCTTACTGGCGGCCGCAACGCGCGCCAATGAGCTCCAACGAAACTTAGGACTAAGGACTGCCCCTAGTTATAACTACCTTGATGCTCTATCTGCTGGCCTGTTTAAAGGGGTACTATACCTCTGTCTATTGGTTTGAGTGCACTCAAAACCTAGTGTGGATACCCTTGTTGCATTCAGTTTATATGCATTGTTTATTGCTAACTTGCCTGCTGAGTGTGTTCAATTCAGTTTAACTGTTGCTTACACTATAATAGTCAATCAATAGATTAAGCGTATTTATCACTAAACAGGTGTGTATGTATTTATTGCCATATCCCACAGCCAGGCGAAAGGTATTTCTCACTTGTGCTGTAAATTGTGCTTGTACTAATTTTAATTAACCAGGTGTACCAGGGGGGCTGAGGTTGTTCTTTGAGTCGAGGCGCAGAACAGAGAACCCAAAATTTAACCAGCGGCTCCTTCGGGGGTGGCGCTACATGCATATCATGTTTAACTTTTTTTGCACTAGCATGTTATTGGCTATCACCAGTATCTATTTTTTTTTAATGAATTTTTTTGACGGTTTTATTTTTTAAAAGGTCTTTACTGTCCAAGAAATCTGTGCATTAAGATATCTTATTTTATTGCTGTAGAAGAGAACTCTGTTGTTAGATCTCTCATTGATTTACGGTAGATCCACCGCCTTCCTATATAGCAAACAACAATACTAATAAGGGCCCTACTACCATTATTAAGAAGATATAGGACAGGTTCCCATCCTTGCAAAACCAATCATAACATTTGCCATGAGGTTGATAAGCTTAAAATGTCAAGCTTGGGATGGAAAAACTTAACATTGCAACAAGTTAATGCCTTAAACCAACTCAGTAACAACCATGATTTAGTTAATAAACCATCAGACAAGGATGGAAATATTGTTGTAATGAATGGTCTCCAATACAGGAACATGTGTTGGAACATTCTCAAGAATAGATATTGGTACAGACCTATTTCGGAAGATGTCGTCACAGAGTACAACAGATAATTTGAAAGTATTGTGCTCCAAGCTTATCTTGAATGCACAATCAACAAGGACATCTATGAGGGCATTAAAGTTTCCCCGGCAGCCGAGTATCTCGTGTAACATTGCTGGATTGAGATGGGGCTCAGATTAAGTTATAGGGGGCTGAGGGGGGCTTCTGCACACAGAAGGCTTTTTATCTTAATGTGTATAATGCATTAAGATAAAAACCTTATGCCGTTACAACCACTTTAAGTAAACATATAAAAGAATACCTGGAAATTACATATAAACATTCAGGAGCCATGAGGGATTGATTAATTAAAAGCCACTACGTTCAGCGCCATGCCCCGCAGAAGGAAGAAGTTGATATCTTTAAATATGGGGCATGTGATTATTGTGATTTATTGTTGGAAGGGAAATCTTTCTCACTTCCCAATGGGTGTACTCACACGGTCAAACATCATATTTCTTGTCAAACTAGAGGAATTATATACATTGTGCTTTGCCAATGTGGAGTTTTCTACGTTGGCAAAGCAATTAGGCCCCTTTGGAAATGATGAAGGATCAAATGTATTATGCTAGGAATGGCCTCCTGAATACTTCCTTTGGCTACCGTGTTGCATTCAAACACAACTATGACCCGTCTGTTATCAGGTTTGCTGCCCTCGATCATGTATATGAAGACCCGGGATATGTGACTTAAAAGTCATCACATTTTTGGAACTCAATGATGTTCTTATTTTTAAATCTTTCCTGTGAATCTACGTCATCTCCAGATTCATAATGGTCCTCCCTTTCATAATGCCTATATATGGTCTGCCTAACAGTATTCTATATATAATAGGATTTTTATAACAGCTTACCTGTAAAATCCTTTTCTTGGAGTACATCACGGGACACAGAGCGACATAGTCATTACTAATGGGTTATATAGATACCGTCAGGTGCTGGCACTGGCAACTTCCAAAACCGGAAGTACCCTCCCCTATATAAGCCCCTCCCATCCGGGAGCACCTCAGTTTTGTAGCAAAGCAATAAGTGTCCCTAAAGAGGGGCGGGAGCTCTGTGTCCCGTGATGTACTCCAAGAAAAGGATTTTACAGGTAAGCTGTTATAAAAATCCTATTTTCTTTCTCGTACATCACGGGACACAGAGCGACATAGTCATTACTAATGGGATGTCCTAAAGCAATGCCAAATTAGGTGGGGGATACACCATATATAAGCTGAGCGCTATCAGACATGAGGATCTTTTGCGGCCTGCAACACACTGCGCCCAAAGGCGACATCCTCCTGACTTCTAACGTCCACCTGGTAGGACCTAGTAAACGTGTGTACCGAAGACCATGTTGCGGCCTTACAGATTTGAGCCAGGGAGGCCTGGTGATGCACTGCCCATGAAGTTCCAACTGCTCTCGTGGAGTGCGCTCTAACTTTGAACGGAGGCGGTCTCCTTCTCAAGCCATAAGCTTGCATAATGACCTGTCGAATCCACTTGGCTAAAGTAGACTTTGACGCTGCCTGACCCTTTCTGGGGCCTTCCGGCAGAATAAACAAAGTATCCGTTCTGCGAATCTGAGCAGTGGCTTTTAGATAAGCTTTAACTGCTCTTACTACATCCAAAGAATGCAATAACTTTTCCTCTACTGAAGTAGGTTTGGGGAAAAAAGAAGGAAGAACCACATCTTGGTTCAAATGAAACCTCGATACCACCTTAGGAAGAAAGGCTGGATGAGGACGTAACACTACTCTGTCCTTATGGATAACCAGATATGGCTCCTTACAGGACATAGCTGCTAATTCCGATACTCTTTTAGCCGAACAAATGGCTACTAGAAAAATCAATTTCCTGGTGAGAAGCACCAAGGAAATATGCTGTAATGGTTCAAATGGTTGTTTCTGTAGAACCGACAGAACCAAGTTTAGATCCCATGGACATATGGGAATATTAACCGGAGGACTAATACGCATCACTCCTTGTATAAAGGCTTTGACTAGTGAATGCGAAGCCAAGGGCCTTTGAAAAAATATTGACAAGGCCGAAATCTGACCCTTGATAGTACTCAAGGCAAGCTTCCTATCTACAGCCCACTGTAGGAAGTCCAGAATCCTACCTATTACGTACTTATGTGGATGCCATTTCTTGGCCTCACACCACGCGATGTACGCCTTCCAGATTCTATAGTAGATCTGCCTGGATACCGGCTTCCTGGCATTGATCATGGTAGATACCACAGCATTAGAGAGCCCTCTCTTTTTTAGAATGTGGGCTTCAATAGCCAGGCCGTCAAACCTAGGGCTGGTAAGGAAGGGTGGTATATCGGTCCTTGCGAAAGCCGGACGACGTGGGAGAGTCCAAGGACTCCCCACTGAAATTTTACAATCTCCGCGTACCACGCTCTTCGGGGCCACGCTGGAGCCACCGGAATCACTGGTTTCTTTTCTACCCTGATTCTGCGGAGTAATCGAGGTAACCATTGGCGGTGTGAATGCATATATCAGCTTGAACTGATCCCAAGGGAACACTAGGGCATCCGAGCCGCAAGCTAGGGGATCCCTTGTCCGAGAGACAAACCTGTCCCCCTTTGCGTTGAATCTGGATGCTAGAAGATCTACATCCGATGTTCCCCACCGCTGACATATTGTCCAGAAAACCTCGGGGTGAAGGGACCCTTCCTCTGGGCCTAATTGCTGGCGACTTAGAAAGTCCGCCTTCCAATTCTCCACTCCTGGAATGAATACCGCAGATATGGCTGGGACATATTTTTCTGCCCATTTCAGGATGTAATTTACTTCCCTCTGGGCTGCACGACTCCTGGTGCCCCCCTGATGATTGATATATGCCACTGCTGTGGCATTGTCTGATTGAATTCTGACAGGGGACCCTTGGAGTTTGGATGTCCATGCTACTAGGGCATACCGGGCTGCTCGTATCTCTAAGAGATTGATGGGCAGGGCCTTTTCTGCATCCGACCATCTGCCCTGGAGAGACTATTGCTCCAGTACTGCTCCCCAGCCTATAAGGCTGGCATCTGTAGTGACCACCTTCCAAGAAATCGGACTGAAGGATTTCCTTTTTTCCAGATTCTGGGGAACCAACCACCAACGGAGGCTCTTGCGAACGGAAGGGGACAAGGACATTGTAAGTCTAGGGCCTGAACTTTTTTGTTCCAGGCTGACAGTATGGCCCCTTGCAAATTCCTTGAATGGAATTGACCGTAGGGTACTGCTTCGAATGATGCCACCATTTTTCCCAGCAGCCTCATATACAGGCGTATGGACGGCTGTCTTTTTTGTACCCACTAAGTGGATCAAATCTTTCAAAGACAACACCTTTCCTCGAGGCAAGAATATTTTTCTCTGGCCTGAATCCAACCTTAGCCCCAAGTATTCCAGACTTTTGACTGGTTTTTAGGGCTGACTTGTCTCGGTTGATAATCCAACCGTGAGATTCCAGATACTTGATCGTCTTGTGAACGACCACGTCTAGTTTTTTCACTGAGTGGTCTATCAGCAACAAGTCATCCAGATATGCCATTATCATTACACCTTGTGTTCTTAGATTGGCCAATAAAGGGCCAGAATTTTTGTAAACACTCGTGGTGCTGTGGCCAAACCGAAGGGTAAGGCTCTGAACTGAAAATGGCGCCCTTCTACTGCAAAGCGTAGAAATTTTTGGTGGACTGGAAAGATGGGAATGTGCAAATAAGCATCTTTGATGTCGATCGTGGCTAACCAATCCTCCCCTTGTAGGGCAGTGGCCACCGATCGGATCGACTCCATCGGAAAGTCCTGATATACAGGAATTTGTATAGCCCTTTTAGAATTAATATGGGCCTCCCGTCCGCGTTTGCTTCGGGACTGTAAAGAGGTTTGAGTAAAACCCGAACCCTCATTCTTCCAGGGGAACCTCCATAATTACTCCTTGGAGCAATAGTTGTTCTAGTGCCAACAGGAGGGACTCTCTCTTCCGGGGATCCCTTGGCACGTTTGACCTCAAAAATGGGAAGGAGGAGAGTCTTTTAACTCCAAACTGTATCCCAAACCTACTGCGGAGAGCACCTATCTGTCTTGATCGTGTCCCGCCAGGTCTCTTGCGAACAACTGGAGTCCTCCCCCCACCCGACTGAGTGGGGGCTTCAATGAATTTAACTTTGGGGGAGGTTTTGTACCTCCCCTGACCCAGGGTTTCTCATTACCCTGCTACTGTCCCTGTTTTTTACCCCCGGGATTTGACCGAGGAGGCCGTCGGAACTGTTACACAGCCGATGCCCCAGGGACTGGAGAAGCAGGCCTCTTAAAGAGGGACCTCTAACTCTGCTTTTAACCGGCAAGAGCGTATTTTTACCGCTGGAAATTTTCTGGATATATTTGTCCAGGTTTTCCCTGAATAAGCGTTCACCATGAAATGGGACGCTAACCAGCCATTCTTTACAGGGAGCTTCAGCAGACCAGTTTTTGAGCCATAGGAGCCTACGCATATGTACTATAGACAGCGTAAGGCGGGAGGCCTGATGGACTGAATCCTCTATGGCGTCAACCGCAAAGCCTAAGGCTCTAGGTAGATCAGCTAGGGCAAAGCCTGCTGATCTGTCAAGTCCCTCAAGACCTGTTTCAACTGATCCTTCACTGCTTAGCAGACCCCAATAGCTGCTACTGCTGGTTGTATCACCAAGCAGATTTTCATAAGGACTCCAATCTTTTATCTATTGGGTTCTTGAACATTTGGACATTATCCACTGGACATGTCAGTGATTTATACATACAAGAGATGGCTGCGTCCACTGTAGGGACCTTCCATTTTTTTTTTTTTTTTTTGATGAACTTATCCTCCATGGGATAGACCACCGGAAATCTCTTGGGGGAATAAATATTTTCTCAGGACGTTCCCAATCCTGGTAAATGAGCCCTTTCAGTAAAGGGTGAAGTGGAAAAGAACAAACAGTCTGGGGGCTTCTAGCGACCCCAACGAGGATACAGTAGTGGTTGATGGTTCCGCAAGGTGCATTTTTAAATGCTGATCGGACCATGTTAGTCAGAGACTGAACCCATAATCTTTCAGCTTAAGATGCTGAGAAAAGGTTCCCCCACTGTTGATTCCTCTATAACAGAATCAACCTCATCCTGATCCCCTTCAGGCAGGTCGATCCCTGTATGGGACTGTTGCTCTGCTAACAGGCACTCTGAAGGAGGAGACGGAGATCGGGCGTGCTTTCCCTGACAGGGAGGCAGCGATAAATGTTGACAATCTCTCTCTAATCCTCCCAGAGCTGAGGAAAAAACCTCCTCTGTTACATACACAGGAGCAGGTGAACTGAGGACAGCCACAGTACCAAGTACCCTGCGGGGTCTCTACGGTCACTTACCTCTGAACTTCAGGGGAGACTGGTGCAGCAGGAGTATGCCCAAGATCCTCCGAGCCCGATGAGACCCCCTTCGCTTCCTGGAAGATTCAGTTCCGGAGCTTCTGGATGGCATATTCCTAAGCCTAAAGCTGAGGTATTCCAGCCGTAATACACCACTTTTACTGAGAATAGTCTAGCACAATTGCTGCTATATCACAGTTGGTGTCTACTAATGTGCCTTTCTAGGGGATGCCTGTATCAACCGCTTGCTGTATGCCTTTAAATGTTGCCAGCTCTGTCTCTGTACTTCATAGCCAGCTCACTACAATATTGTGGTTTTTTTAAACTGCTGGGACGCCCGCACATGCGCAGAAGCGCTGCGGCGCGCACAGAGCGTCATCCCCCAGGCTCCGCCCCCTTTCCCGGCTCACCTCTATATATAGAGGCGCGTGCACGCGCACGCGCGCGGGCACGTGCGCCTTCGGCGCTAATTTCAAATATGGTAACAAGGGACAGGAGCCAGGGCCCCTCTTTGCCGCAGGCCGGGGGATGGACGAGCATTGCAACATGGCAGAGGAAGCAGTTTCCTATAAGAGAACTCACCATCTGCCTGGACTTTGCTCTGCTGAGAAGAAGCTAGTCCACATGACAAGAAAACATTCCACAGCGGCCTCTAGTGGACAAACACAGGTACCGCAGTCTAATATATTAAATATATATAAAAAAATTTTTTTTTTTTTTTTCTTGACCACCATTAAAAATTATTACATTTTTTTAGTAGTTACAGGCATGCACAGAATTTTGCGGGAATACCATTAGGTAACAGACAGAAAGACAAATTAGGCTTGGGGGTCCCCCAATAGAACCAAGTTCCTGGGGGCCCCCACTTACCTGTTCCCCGCCGCAGGACTTTGTTTGGTCCACAAAAGCCCAAACTTCACCTATCACGGCAGGCATTGTAATCAAACCTTCAGGGACCGGGTTCCCAAGGATTCCACTCCCCTGGACCTGTATAGCACCCTGCACAGAAAACATCTTGGTCGTGGGTATGACCAGAGCTCTGGATCCCAGGGTCCAGCTCTCCTAAGAGAAGCATTACAGGCAAAACCTTGCTCTTCTCTGCAAGGCCCGGGTACCGACCGTTTAGCTATGAAGCTTTTTTGGTCGGATCCGGAATAGCTTACTGAGGCCCAAAAGAACCTGTACGCAAGCTCAGTGAAAAACACATGTTTCTTCTTGGCCAACACCTTAGACACTGGCAAAAAACTGAGGTGCTCCCGGATGGGAGGGGCTTATATAGGGGAGGGTACTTCCGGTTTTGGAAGTTGCCAGTGCCAGCACCTGACGGTATCTATATAACCCATTAGTAATGACTATGTCGCTCTGTGTCCCGTGATGTACGAGAAAGAAAAGGAGATTTTTAAGATTCATTTATTTGCATTCACATCTTCTTCACTTGAATGTGTATAATTATGGTTACATGTACAATATGATAATCTTCTACATACAGTAGGTATCTTTGTATGTGCATCCATTTTCTTTATGTGTCAGAGGGGCTAACCTCTGCACTAAGTATGTTCCCCTTTCTGTTTTTGTGGGTATGTATGTCTGGGTCTCCTCTGTGCGGCATTCAGGTGACACTGATATGTTTCCTATGCACATGGTGGATGGGAGTGGTCCTGTCCCCTTCCTCCTATTCCTATGCGCCACTCCCTTCTATGGCTGGCTCCGCCATCGCCTTCCATGTGCTTCTTGCTGCAAAGGCCAGTTATAGGTGAGGACAGTGGCCATTTGTATTGTTGAAATATATGTGAGGGGATGCACTGGACACCTTTGCTGCCATAGTGCTATATGCTGGGTGTGCAGTGCGTCCATGTGCCTTTTAAGGAGGGGGTGGGCTCCCTCCATGCTCACCTGCCCTCTGCCTATCCATTATAATGCATGTGCTTTCACTGTGGAGGCTCTCAAAATTTAGAATTAGGACGACAGAAAATACTGGTGTGTCTTGACGGGGCTTTGTAGCTTATGCATGTATTTGCAAATAGAAGAGAAAAAGTTGCGCTATGAGTCCAAAATTCTATTATCTGGATAGTGAAAAAGTTCAAATGGAAATGCTTAAAGAGCTAGTGTCAGATTGAAACACTAAACGTAGATCCCATGAACTGGTAAAGATGTATGCTTACCAGAAGATAAGCCAAATTGAACGAATGGCTATAACCCAGCCTAGGCCTTTAGATGCACTTCAAATAAATTTCACCAATAGTGTTGAGTCACGACAATAGAAGGGTACTCCGCAGTATGGGGTAAATGTTCCAAAAATTGCATGTATTGAAAAAACAAAAAGGCAAAAAAACATAGTGTAATCCTGCCACAAAGAATCTCCCTATCAGGGACTAATGATATAGGGTAGGGGAGACAATACACCACCGGTGAGTGATTCCTATATTAGTGAACCCTCGCCGCACATATAGTCTCCTTACCAGAGATGCAAAAAAAGAGAGAGAAAGGGGAGATATTGTAGAGTGTAGAAATGTCATACGAATCCACCCGGAAGTGCACCGCCACCCAATATGATGTCTGCTTACCAGATTGCAAACAATGATATGCAACAAAAATCAGCATATGTCAGAATTCACCGTTACCACCGTGATCTTCTGTATGGTCCGGATGGTGTATCAAACCAAGGAGAAAAAGTAGGGACTGGATAGTGTGATATCGTCTCAGCAATTTATTATAAAAATTAAAAGTTACACTTACATCAGCGAACAAATAAAAGGACATGTGTAAAAGCCGGCCGGCTAGAAAGCAAACTCCTATAAGCGTGGTGACATCAGCACATACCCCCTTAGACGCGTTTCGTCATCATAGACATTGTCAATAGGGATGGACGAACATCTCCCGGGACGGTTCGCGAACGCGATCGCGGATAAATGTTCGCGAACCGCGGGTTCGCGGCGGGCCCCATTCATTTCAATGGGAGGCGAACATTAAAAACCTCCAGGTCATATTTGCAGCCACAAAATAATTACTAGCTGTGCACACATAGTCCCACAACATGGACAATGACATAACAGAAGTATTAAGCAAATTTGAGATCGACAACGACAAGCATTCTTTTTTTATCTGAAATTTTTTGTCAATTCAGGAGCGCATGAAGGCCATGGAAGAGACGCAAGGCCAGGCTATGAAGGGGGTGCATGAGATGATCCTGCTATTGGAAAAGTTGCCATAAATGTTTTTTTTTTTAATACGTTGTATAAATCGTTTATACAGTTATAACGTTTATTTAATTTTTTGTAATATTGCTCGGTTTTATTGTAATAGCTCGGCCTAAATCAGCCGGAACTGACAGCAGCCGGTAAATACATGTCAAATACATATAGGGTCCATTCACACGTCTGTAAAATGGGTCCGCATCCGTTCCACAATTTAGCGGAATTGATTTTCAATTCCATTCTGAAAAATTAGGCGTTCACAGCCTGGATAAAGAAGTAAGTGTCGGCCAGTACAGGCCCCAAAAATTAGCCAACAGGCATTCATCTGACAGCAAAGAACTTTAAATTCTGTGGCTGGAGGTACATTAGGCATTCACAGGATAAATACGTTTTGGGCACTACAGGCCCCAAAAATTAGGCATTCAACGGACATAAAAGGCCTTTTATGCCGCTGTATTTACCCAAGAAGACAAGAACCATGAATAATTGTTATAGGTGGTGGTGGATATTTGTGGCCTGTCATGAGGAATTTGAATGAAACATGGTCTACTGGTCACATGTGTTGAATTCCTCAGAGATCCATGCCTCATTCATTTTTATAAATGTGAGGTAGTCAACACTGTCGTGAGCTAAGCGAGTGCGCTTATCGGTCACGATCCCCCCTGCTGCGCTGAACGTCCTTTCAGACAGGACACTGGACGAGGGGCAAGCCAACAGTTCCATTGCAAATTGTGCAAGCTCTGGCCAGAGGTCAAGCCTGCCCACCCAATAGTCCAGGGGTTCATCACTTCTCAGAGCGTCCACATTGGCCGTTAATCCGATGTAGTCAGACACCTGTCAGTCTATGCGTTCCCTGATGCTGGATCTGGATGAGACCTGTCGATGGGTCGGCTGAAAGAATGATCTCATATCAGAAGTGACCAAGACATCTTCAAACCGCCCTCTTCTTGCAGGCGCTGTTGGATTGGTATCCACAACTGTTCCTCTGGGAGTGGAAATTCCTCTGCCAGCGCACGCAAAAGCAGAATGCAGAATTTCTCGAAGCAAGGCCTGGAAGTGCTCCATTCTGACAGCCCTCTGTGATGGTGGTAACATTTCTGCCATTTTTTGTTTGTACCGGGGGTCCAAGTACGTTGCCACCCAGTAATGGTCCTTGCCCTTTATGCTTTTTATACGGGGGTCCCTCTTAAAACACTGGAGCATGAAGGCCCCCATTTGCACTAAACTGGAAGCAGTGTGGTGGCCTGGCTTCTGCTCGTCATCATCCAGGATAATGTCGTCCTCGATCTCCTCCCCCCATCCACGAACAACAACAGCAGGGATCCCAGAAAGGTTTAAAGCATGCTCTTCTTGCTCCTCCTCATCCGCCCCGGCACCATCCTCCTCTGACTCCTCTTCAGAATCCTGTTGTTGACTTGTCTCAGATAGAGTAGCCCCCCCTGGGAATTCATCCAGCATTGCGACTTCCTCATCTTCCTGCTCCTGCTCCTCGACGGCTTGATCAATGACACGACGCAATGCACGCTCCATAAAGAAGGCATAAGGTACGATGTCACTGATGGCAAGATGGCTGCGACTGACCAGGTTGGTGATCTCATCAAATGGCCACAAAAGTCTGCATGCGTCGCAGAAAAAAAACAAGTTCCCCAGAACCTGTTCTGGCGCAGAGTTCGTACAGGTAGTCGTTAACTGCACGTTTCTGCTGGAGCAGCCTATCAAGCATATACAAGGTTGAGTTCCATCGCGTCGGGCAGTCACAAATAAGACGTCTGACCGGCAGATTGTGTCACCGCTGAATGTCAGCAAGGCGAGCCATGGCCGTGTAAGATCTTCTGAAATGGGCCGAGATTTTCCTTGCCTGCCGCAAGACGTCCTGGACCCCAGGGTATTTGACAACGAATCGCTGCACGACCAAGTTCAAGACGTGTGCCATGCATGGCACGTGTGTAATTTTGCCCTGTTTCAACGCGCTCAGCAGATTGGCACCGTTGTCGCACACCACTTTACCAACTGTCAAATTGAGCGGTGTTAGCCACTGATCTGCCTGTGAACGCAAAGCTGAAAGGAGTGCAGGGCCAGTGTGGCTCTTGGCTTCCAGGCACAACAGACGCAGCACGGCATGGCAACGTCTCACCTGGCATGTCGAATAGGTTCTGGGGATCTTGGGCGGCGCAGCGGAAGAGACGGTAGCAGCGGAAGAGGAGGAGTCAGCCGAGGAGGAGTGGGAGGATGGAGTAGGAGGAGGAGGAGAAGAAGAGGCAGGCCTGCATGCAATCCGTGGCGGTAAAACCAAATCTACACGGGTGCCACGGGTTACATGCTTGACGGCCGTCAGAAGGTTCACCCAGTGGGCAGTAAAAGTAATATACCTTCCCTGCCCGTGTTTGCTAGACCACGTGTCTGTGGTCAAATGTATCTTGGCACCGACACTGTGTGCCAGAGATACATTCACTTGCCGCTGAACATGGCCATATAGCTCTGGGATGCCCTTCTGGGAGAAATATTTCCTTCCTGGGACCTTCCATTGTGGTGTTCCAATGGCCACAAATTTTCGAAAGGCCTCAGAGTCCACCAGTTTATATGGCAGTAGTTGGCGGGCTAGGAGTTCTGACAAGCCAGCGGTCAACCGTTGGGCAAGAGGGTTATCCGGTGTCATCATTCTTTTACGCTCGAACATTTGGCCCACGGAAGCCTGCCTTTTTCCAGATAAACTTGGGGACGGGATGCTGGAAGGTGGAGTGGAGGACAACTGTGAAGAGAGAGGAGAAGTAGTAGAAGAGGCTGGACGGTGAGAGCCTGGAGTTTGGCTTTGTGGGTTCTGACGGCGTTGCTCCCACTGGGCTCGGTGATGGGAGTTCATGTGCCTTCTTAAGGCGGTCGTCCCTAGGTGAGTGTTGGGCTTACCGCGACTTATGCGTTGACTGCAAAGGCTGCAGATGGCAACACTATTGTCAGCAGTGGACACGTTAAAAAAGCCCACACTGCGGAGCCATGTGCCGGCGTCCTGGGAGCGCCAGATGTGACCGTACATGGTTGATGGCTCGCTCTGAGTCCTGATACATTAGCAGTCTTGTTTGTCACTCCTGTGCAATGTAAGTTCCGCCTGCCTCTCCTCCCTATCTGCTGGTACATCCCTCCCTCTGAACTCCCCTCCTGGTCCTCTCTTGTGGGCACCCACGTGACGTCCATAGACACATCATCATCTACGTCACCTTCCCCACCACTAACATTAGAGATCTCGGAGTAGGCAGCAACAGCGGGGACCAACATCCTTGGGCTGATCTGGGTACTGTCGTCAGACTGCTGAGTGGCGGTTGTTGCTACCTCCTCTTCCTGATCCAATGTCAAGAATGCCTGCGCATCAGAGAAGTCTTGTGATGGATCGGAAAATAATTCCTGTGACTCAAGCGGATGGTATATGGTGGCGGTGGTGTTGGTGGTAGTGTCTTTGGGGGTGCACACAGCAGAGAGTGAAGAGGGTGCAGATAGAGAGGATGAGGAGGGTGCAGAAGAGTAAGGCTGAGTGAGCCACTCAACCAAGTCTGGTGCATCCTTTGAAGTAATCGAACGCACCTTCTGCAACTTCCCACTTTGGCTCTGGCCTGGTGCTCCTGCCCTACCCCTACCACCCCTGCGGAAGGGCCTGCCTCTTCCTCTGCCTGTCATCTTTTTAAATGACCCTGTGACAAAAGGCTGTAGAGAAGGGCAGTATATGTGGAAGAAGGTATATAACACCCCGCTTCAAACTGTCGTTTTCGGGGGCCACTGGTCTATCACAGCAGTTATAATACTTTTTTCTAATTGCGTTTGTCACTCTTTGTAGTATCGCTGCAGAACCTCTCAGCAGTCACAATGCTGCACAGTAGAAATGCACTATACTATTCTTCCTATATGTGAAAGTTTTTTATGCGTGTATTAGACCCCTATATACTGCAAACCAAATAGTACACCTATACCAATCCTTAAAATGAACTTTTTTTGAGCTTTATTGGTTAGCGATTTTAGTCGCTAGTCTGTGCCTGCGACACACAGCGGCAATTTCTACCTAAACTGAGAAAAGAGCTGCAGCAGAACCGCTCAGAAGCTGCACAGTAGAAATGCTACACAGTTGAAATGCACTATATATTATATAGTATAGTATATAGTATATATTATATAGTATGTTTGAAAGTTTTTTATGCGTGTATTAGACCCCTATATACTGCACACCAAATAGTACACCTATACCAGTCCTTAAAATGAACTTTTGGGGAGCTTTATTGGTTAGAGATTTTAGTCGCTAGTCTGTGCCTGCGACACACAGCGGCAATTTCTACCTAAACCGAGAAAAGAGCTGCAGCAGAACCGCTCAGAAGCTGCACAGTAGAAATGCTGCACAGTTGAAATGCACTATATATTATATAGTATAGTATATAGTATATATTATATAGTATGTTTGAAAGTTTTTTATGCGTGTATTAGACCCCTATATACTGCACACCAAATAGTACACCTATACCAGTCCTTAAAATGAACTTTTGGGGAGCTTTATTGGTTAGCGATTTTAGTCGCTAGTCTGTGCCTGCGACACACAGCGGCAATTTCTACCTAAACCGAGAAAAGAGCTGCAGCAGAACCGCTCAGAAGCTGCACAGTAGAAATGCACTATACTATTCTTCCTAGAGTATTTTATGCGTATAGTACACCCCTTTTGTTTTAGTAGAGTCTGTCCCTGCTAGTACACACACAGCAACCTTCCTACACTGACTAAAGACAGCTGCAGAACCACACTATACTATTCTTCCTAGAGTATTTTATGCGTGTAGTACACCCCTATTTACTGCGCACAAAATAGTACACCTATACCAGTCCGTAAAAGGACTTTTGTGGACTGTACACCTATACCAGTCCTTAGAAGGACTTTTGTTTTAGTAGAGTCTGTCCCTGCTAGTACACACACAGCAACCTTCCTACACTGACTAAAGACAGCTGCAGAACCGCTCAGCACTGCAGTCCCAATGCTGCACAATTGAAATGAACTAAAAGTGTATTACACCCCTATACGCTGCACACAAAACAATTGTACACCTATACCAGTCCTTAAAAGGACTTTTGTGGACCTAATAGCTAGGATTACAGTCTGTCCCTGCTCCACACAGCAACCTCTCCCTACGCTGACAAATAACAGAATGTAAAATGGCAGCCAGATCAGGTCTATTTATAAGGTAGGGGGTATGTCCATCTGCTGAAATGTCTCATTGGCTGTCCTGTACCACATGATGGATGTGTCATAGGTCAAAGTTCCACAATGTAAAAGATTCAGAATATGGTGGCCGCGAACCAGCCGCGAATAGCGCCATATGCCCGTCGGTTTCGCGAACCGCGAATGCGCAAAATTCGCTGCGAACCGACTGCGGGGCGAACCACAAGGCCATCTCTAATTGTCAATAAGGGACGGGTAGCGAGCTGAATCACCACAATTTATAAAAACATGCCTCGCTATGAGGCTCGAACATGAGTACGCGGCCGCCATCTTTAATGATGGAAAGCCGCGTCAATATCAATGAAATTATCCTATCATTGCCAGTACCTCCTAAAAATCCACAGGAAATGCAAAAACCAAAAGAAATGATTAACCTCGATCTGAGTCATGCATGTGAATCAAGAGCGGCCATAATGGTAAATGGCAAAAAACTTAAATAAATCCTGTCAGTCTCCCATATACTGAGAAACAATAGATATAGAGACTAGATAGAATTATATCAGAGGACAAAAAGCGCGCACCACTCACCGAAAGGTGGGTGGTGCGTACCAAAAAAAGAAAAAGAAATAAAAAGAAAAAAGGGGAAATAAAGGGGGGAAAAAAAGAGAAAAGGGGATGATTAATTATCTTCCCTCCAAATAAATTCTAAATGTATAATTAAGTGACCAAAAAAATATTAACTATAACAATAGGTATTGACACACACAATGTGAATGTGCACAAAATACCATTGAATGGGTATATATATACCTTTTTTTACGAATAAACAATTATTATATATTACACCAACCTAAAAATGCAAAAATAACAACAGCATTTTATCTATATGAGTATTCAAGTGGTGGAGACTCATAAAAGTTCCAAAAAGTGGAATATATTATATAATGTGTAAATTAAATCTAAATAAATCTTATTAGATATAACAATATTTTGATATAGTGAAAAATATTTTTGAAAAATATTTTCTTTTCTGTGTATAGTATTATGTGGAAGATAATCCCCACAGTTATGATTCGTGAATCATATAATCTATGCTGTGTGTGACAAAGAACCATGGGTACACCAGTCAAAGACCAGCGACCCATGCTATATGTGAGTGATAGCACTTTAAATGGATTGTCAAAATACTTATTAAGTTGAATCTAGAGGATTAATATATGTATGTAGTTATACCAATCATAAACCATATTACATGTAAAAAATAAATTAAAATAAAATTATAATAAAAATTATAATTAAATAATAATTATAAATAAAAGTACCCGTCACATAGGGCATAGTGAATTTATCCCACGGATAGCTAAAAGACAAAAACCTTGCTATATGGGAATCACATGCATAACTCAGATCACACAATCAAGAATTGTCTAGGAACGCATTCACATCCACGTCAATATTTAACCCATAAGGTATATAAGTCCTAGCCCTAAAAATCCAAGACATTTCAAGTCCTAGAAATGTCCCTAACAAGGGAGCTACCCCTCCATTTGGGGCTAAATTTGTCGATACCTAAAAACAAGGTGTTCGAAGGATCACGTTTGTGCACCAATCTATAATGTTTGGATACAGAGTGATTTTTAAAGCCAGATTTGATGTTTGTGATGTGTTTGTTTAATCTGACCTGTAGGGGGCGCTTAGTCCTACCTATGTATTGTAATCCACAGGGACATTGTAGTAAATATACCACCCCCTCGGTAGCACAAGTGATGAATGGTTTGATATCATGTCTCATTTGATTGCTAGTAGACAAAAAGCTAGTTGTCCTTCTATGAGTGCAGCTATTGAGGGAACAAACTCTACACTTGTGACATTTATAATAACCCGTAAAATGTCCAAAAAAACATATTTTCGAAGGGGGGTCAAGGATGTTGGGTGACACCTTATTTCTCAAAGGGGGAGCACCCCTAAAGACTACCTGAGGTCTTTTGGGCAAGATGTCTTTCAAAGTATGGTCATTATTGACTATATGCCAGTGTTTAGACATTTGTTTGACCTTTTTATGCTGCAGGGAGTAAGTGGTAATAAAAGGAACCCCCTGTGAGAAGACACCATCTCGCTGGCGAGGTCTCTCAATAAGGAGATCCTCGCGATTAAGTGACTTCACTAAATCAAGAGTGCTCATTAAATCAGATTCAATGTACCCCTTTTCCACAAACCTCTGAGTGAGTATGTTGGCCTGTTGTAGAAACTCATGTTGGCTGGAACAATTCCTTTTAAGTCTGATGTACTGACTTTTTGGAATTGATCCCAGCCAAGGCCTATGATGGCAACTAGTGGTTGGTATGAATGAGTTTCTATCCGTAGACTTGAAATATGTAGAAGTGACCAATTTGTTTCCTTCAATTTTAATTTTCAGGTCCAAAAAGTTTATTTCAGAGTCACTTGTTTCATATTTCAATTCTATACCCCTCTGATTGTCATTAAGGGAAATCATAAGGGCATGAAGAGACGGGAGATCTCCTTCCCATAGGAGGAGGATGTCGTCTATGTACCTGGCCCACAGGTAGAGTTGTGGCCCGTGGTCAGCATAGACGACATCCTCCTCCCACCTGGCCATAAATAAGTTGGCCAGGCTGGGGGCATATTTGGCCCCCATCGCCACACCTCTGTCCTGTCTGTAGAACTGATTGGAGAACCAAAAGTAATTATGCATGGCGGCAAACTCCAATAGTTCCATCAAAAACGAAATTTGATCCGCATGGAGCCCGGAATCCCTTTCGAGGTAACATTGAACAGCCTCAAAACCCAAACGATGGGGAATGATGGTGTAAAGCGACGCAACATCGGCTGTAACCAATATTGTGCCAGACTTCACCTCTATTTGAGACAGAATGTTAATCACATGTCTAGAGTCCTTGACATATGACGGCATCTGTTGAACAAGGGGCTGTAGAAAAAAGTCAATATATCTGCCCACCCGGGATGTCAGTGAATCAATGCCACGTACAATCGGACGTCCCGGGGGGCAGACCGGATCCTTGTGGACCTTCGGTAAATAATAAATTGTCGGTGTTCTAGGTGCTCTAGGAACCAAAAATAAGCCCTCTTTCTTATTCAAAATACCGACAGATAACCCTTTAGATATGATTCTATCCAGGTCTCGTAGGTATGTGGGCTTAGGGTCTGCTGGTAGGGGGTATAGGTGTCAACATCATTTAATATTTTACACATCTCGGTCATATAGTCCTTTTTGGCCAGGACTACAATCCCCCCCCTTGTCCGCAGGTCTATTTGCAAATGTGTGCAGACTAAACCCCTGTTTTTCATGCATACTGTTAAATATGATAATTTGGTTGGTTGTGATGTCATCAGCAGTGCCGGCTGGCCACACCGATGCGTCATGTCATCAACTGCGCAGGCAGGCATGTGGCCTGTTTGTCTTTCTCCTGGCGGTGGGGGTATTTAAGGTGCCGACTGGCATGCCCCTATGTTTTATCTTTCCTGCTTTATTTTTTCAGAATTATTTTTTTCATTTATGTAGTAAATCCTGTTTTTGTCCTTTTGTGTGTCCTGAGGAAGCGGACAAGCGAAACGCATTGACGCACAGGGGCTCATTCACTCAATACAATGTAACATCATTGTTGCAATTTGATGTATTATTCTTGCCATTGATATATATATATATATATTGTGACAGCAGGAAGGTAAAGTCACCTGGTTGCATCCAGGGGGGTAGATATATTTTGCCCAGATTCAGGCTTTACGCCGACTTATACAACTAGGTGGAGAGTTGTATAAGCCCAGCTGAGGATAGTGGGCTCATGGATGACTCATACCTCTAGGGAGAGTGTGGGGCGTCGTGCAGACAGGGAGTTGATGAGACCAGCTGAAGCTTGTCAGCTCATTTAGGCCTCTATAAGAACTCCCAGCTTCATTAGATGTTAGCTCATGCCTGGAAGCAGACCTGTGTGGACTTCCTGGAGAGAGTGAACCCTTGTGCGGTGAGACAAAGCCTGTGTGGCTATTTGCTTGGACATTTAAAACCAGGGACTTAGGGACTAGGACAGCACTAGGCTGCTCCCAGTTGTTAGTTAGGAAACCTGTATGTTTAGTCAGAGGTCAAGTTGACCAGGATTTATTTTGTTTATGTTTCTTTTGGCTTTGCTGTGTTTTGTCACTGTAAATAGAAAATAAACCGCACCTTTTTTTGATTTTGAAAACCACAACCTCCGTTTGCTGGGCCTGTTTTTGTGTGGGGAGCCCATTCCGGGGGTCACACACACCCGCTGCCGAGCTAACCCCCTCACAGTTGGTGGAGAATGCGGGCAGTTTTTTTTTAAGCCAGCATGGAGGAGATACTGAAGCAGCTGGCTCTAGCAAATGCCAATCAACAGCAGACAAATGCAGGTTTGCAAAAGAGCCTTGCAGCTCATCAACAGAGCCTTGCAGCTCAACAACAGAACTTCGCAGCCCAGCAGCAAGCTCATCAACAGAGCCTTGCAGCCCAGCAGCAAGCTCACCAACAGAGTCTGGAAGCTCAGCAACAAGCCCAGCAGCAATCTGAGGCCCGCTTCATAGACCTGTTACAGAAGCAAGAGCAGAGACTACAACAAATGGAAGCAGTAATGCAGCAACGTCCGCAGACCAGTGAGGGAAGCCGTCCCACTAATACCGCGTCCTTTGGGGTGAGTCGTTTATTGACAAAAATGACTGGAGAGGATGATCCAGAGGTATTTTTGACCACATTTGAAAGGACTGCTGAAAGAGAAAAGTGGCCTGAGGAGCAGTGGGCTGGACTGGTGGCTCCTCTGTTAACTGTTGAATCGCAGAAGGCTTACTATGACCTAGAGCCTGACCAAGCAAAAGACTATGTGATGCTAAAAGCTGAAATATTGGCAAGGCTGGGTGTCACCCAGGCTGTCCGGGCTCAGCGTGTGCATAACTGGACTTTCCAGCTTGGAAAACCCCCCAGGTCTCAAATGTATGATCTCATTCACCTGAGCAGAAAGTGGCTACAGCCAGAGACTTTGTCCGCACCAAAGATTGTGGAACGTGTTGTAATGGATCGGTTTTTGAGAGCTCTTCCTACTGCCATCCAAAAGTGGGTAAGCCATGGAGACCCAGAGACGGCCGATGGTCTTGTGGATCGTGTGGAGAAATACTTGGCTACAGAGAACCTGACGGCCTCTTCCAGAGACACTCGGACTTTCCACCCTAAGACCAGACCATCCCCAGGGGCGGATAAGAGGATTCCAAGGGGTGAGGGTGGAGAGAGTGAGAGGGTGGGAGCTCTACCCCAAGTTTGGCGAGAACAGCCTGGGAAATCAGCGGCTCAAGAGGCGGCAAGAAGGATCGTTTGCTACCGCTGCCGGCAAGCGGGACATATTGCAGCCAATTGCCCGGTTGTGGAGGAACCCATGCAGTGTGACTTTCTGACGGGCAGACGTCAGTCGCTGTGTGCGACAGTCGCATGCACTGCCATTCGAGGAACTGAGAAACATTTATGCAAAATGTGTGTTAATGGTAGAAATGTTGTGGTATTGCTGGATTCAGGTAGCCTTGTGACCCTGATAAAGGCTGAGTTAGTTAAAACAGAGGTCTCTGGGAATAGCAAGGTAGCTGTTATTTGTGTGCATGGGGACACCCGAGAGTATCCAGTGACTACAGTGTGTTTCGAGACCCCCAAAGGTACCCTCTCTCATCCAGTGGGCTTAGTATCTCAGTTACCGCATGACGCCATTGTGGGAAGGGATTTTCCGAAGTTCTGGGAACTGTGGGATGATCCTGAGCCCCCCACTGGTGCCCCTATGTACCAGGAATGTGATAGCCAGAACTCCCCTGAGAGTGGTGAGGACTCTCCGGAATTTCCCTTATCAGTATTGGCAGGGGAGACTCAAGAAACTGGAGAGGAGCCCACCTCCTCAGACGAAAACCTACCGTCTGTGGAGTTTTCTGATCTTGAGGTTCACAGGGAAAACTTTGCCACAGAACAGTTGAAAGACCCCGCCCTAATAAAGGCACGGGAAAACGTAGTGAAAATAGATGGCGAGTTAGTGAACCCAGATAATACCTGCACTTACCCATACTTCAGCGTAGAGAAGGACCTACTGTATCGGGTGGCAAAAAGGGCAGAAGAAACCGTTGAGCAGCTTGTGGTGCCCAAACCTTACAGGAAGTTGGTGTTGGAGTTGGCCCATGGGCACATTCTTGGAGGTCATCTGGGGACAGAGAAAACCCGAGAGAGGGTATTACAGAGATTCTATTGGCCGGGGGTGATGAAGGACATAGAAAATTATTGTTCCTCCTGCCCTGTGTGTCAGAGGTCGGCCCCGATGCCACATTTCCGTAGCCCGCTGGTCCCTCTACCCATCATTGAGGTCCCGTTTGAGAGGATCGCCATGGATTTGGTAGGTCCTATAATCAAGTCCGCTAGGGGGCACCAGTACATATTAGTTATAATGGACTATGCCACCCGTTATCCAGAAGCGATCCCTCTCCGAAATACCTCGGCCAAAACCATAGCCAAAGAGCTATCTCTTGTGTTTAGCCGGGTGGGTATTTGTAAAGAACTGCTTACGGACCAAGGTACACCCTTTATGTCCCGGGTTATGAAGGAGCTGTGTAAATTGTTCAAAGTGACGCAATTACGTACATCTGTGTATCACCCCCAAACCGATGGGCTGGTTGAAAGATTCAACAAAACCCTAAAACAAATGTTGAAGAAAGTGGTGGATAGAGATGGAAAGGATTGGGACTGTCTACTTCCTTATCTGATGTTTGCTATTAGGGAGGTGCCCCAATCCTCTACGGGATTCTCCCCCTTTGAGTTACTGTATGGGAGACACCCAAGAGGGCTGTTGGATATTGCCAAGGAAACTTGGGAAAGTGAGAGTTCTCCCCACAGGAGTGTGATTGAGCATGTCGCCCTGATGCAAGACCGAATTGCACAGGTAATGCCCATCGTGAAGGAACATTTGGCCCAAGCGCAGTTAGCACAGCAGAGAGTGTACAACCGTGGAGCCAAGACCCGTACCTTTTCCCCGGGGGATAGGATACTGGTACTTGTCCCTACGGTTGAAAGTAAATTCCTTGCCAAATGGCAAGGCCCCTATGAGATAATGGAAAAAGTGAGCGAAGTGAATTACAAGGTCAGACAACCAGGAAGGCGAAAGCCCGAACAGATCTATCACGTTAATCTGTTGAAAGCCTGGAGGGATAGAGTGTCCCTAGTCGCAGACACTTGGTCACCAGCTCAAACTGGTTGCGTGATTCCTGAGGTTGGAATAGCAGCCACCTTGTCACAACCCCAACAACAGGAGGTTAAGGAGTTTGTGCTTCGCAACAAGGAGGTATTCTCTGAGCTGCCGGGACAAACATCTGGGGTAGAGCATGACATCATTACCCCGCCCGGTGAAAGGGTGAAGTTAAAACCCTATCGGATCCCAGAGGCCCGAAGGGAGGCAATACGGGAGGAAGTACAGAAAATGCTGAACTTAGGGGTGATAGAGGAGTCCCAAAGTGATTGGTCTAGTCCCATTGTGTTGGTGCCTAAACCGGATGGGAGCTGGCGATTTTGTAACGATTTTCGTCAGTTGAACAAAGTTACAAAATTTGACACCTACCCCATGCCACGTATAGATGAGTTGATCGACCGGCTGGGAACAGCCCGATACATGACGACTCTTGACCTCACAAAAGGGTATTGGCAAATCCCCCTGGCCAAATTGGCCAAAGAGAAAACCGCATTTGTAACCCCAGACGGGGCGTTCCAATATAAAAGAATGCCGTTCGGGTTACAGAATGCGCCGGCCACATTCCAGCGGAAAATGGACCAGATGCTGAGGCCCCATCGGAAGTATGCTGCGGCTTACCTGGATGTCCATAGCACAGATTGGGCCTCACATCTGCCAAAAGTGCAAGCAGTCCTGGACTCTGTTCGGGAAGCGGGGTTTACGGCTAACCCCAAGAAGTGTACCATTGGGCAGGAGGAGGCCAAATATCTTGGGTACACCATTGGGAGGGGAGTAATAAAACCCCAACTCAACAAAGTCGAGGCCATCCAGAGTTGGCCACGTCCCAACAGCAAGAAGCAGGTACGAGCCTTTCTGGGAATCGCTGGGTATTATCGGCGATTCATTCCCCACTTTGCTTCTAAGGCTGTGCCCCTAACCAACCTAACGAAGGGGAAAGGGTCGGTCATGATTAAATGGACCCCCGAGGCTGAGGCAGCATTCCAATTCTTGAAACAAGCCTTATGTAGCCAGCCAGTGTTGTACTCACCCGACTTCTCTAAAGACTTTGTCGTACAAAGTGATGCGTCAGATGTGGGGTTAGGAGCAGTATTGTCCCAGGTCTGGAACGGGGAAGAGCACCCAGTCATTTACCTCAGCAGGAAGTTGAAGTCCCATGAGGTAAATTACGTCACCGTTGAAAAGGAGTGTTTAGCGGTGAAGTGGGCTCTAGATTCCCTTCGGTACTACCTGCTAGGTAGGCACTTTGACATGGTTACGGATCACGCTCCGTTAAAGTGGATGGCTCAAAACAAGGAAACAAATAGAAGAGTGAATAGGTGGTTCCTGGCCCTCCAGGAATTCAACTTCACAGTAAAGCATCGCCCTGGCGTTCAAATGGGGAATGTGGATGCTTTGTCTCGAGTACATGAATGCCTGATTGCTGGTGTTCCAACCCCGAGGTTAAAACAAGAGGGGGGGGGGGTATGTGACAGCAGGAAGGTAAAGTCACCTGGTTGCATCCAGGGGGGTAGATATATTTCGCCCAGATTCAGGCTTTACGCCGACTTATACAACTAGGTGGAGAGTTGTATAAGCCCAGCTGAGGATAGTGGGCTCATGGATGACTCATACCTCTAGGGAGAGTGTGGGGCGTCGTGCAGACAGGGAGTTGATGAGACCAGCTGAAGCTTGTCAGCTCATTTAGGCCTCTATAAGAACTCCCAGCTTCATTAGATGTTAGCTCATGCCTGGAAGCAGACCTGTGTGGACTTCCTGGAGAGAGTGAACCCTTGTGCGGTGAGACAAAGCCTGTGTGGCTATTTGCTTGGACATTGAGTACGGGGATACCACATGTGTGGGACTTTTTGAGAGCCTAGCCGCGTACGGGCCCCCGAAAACCAAGCACCGCCTTCAGGATTTCTAAGGGCACAAATTTTTGATTTCACTCCTCACTACCTATCACAGTTTTGAAGGCCATAAAATGCCAAGATAGTCCAAAACCCCCACAAATGACCCCATTTTGGAAAGTAGACACCCCAAGCTATTTGCCGAGAGGCATGGTGAGTATTTTACAGCTCTCATTTGTTTTTGAAAATGAAGAAAGACATATTTTTTTTTTCTTTTTTCAATTTTTAAAACTTTGTGACAAAAAGCGAGATCTGCAAAATACTCAACATACCTCTCAGCAAATAGCTTGGGGTGTCTACTTTCCAAAATGGGGTCATTTGGGGGGGTTTTGTGCCATCTGGGCATTCCATGGCCTCCGAAACTGTGATAGGCAGTGAGGAGTAAAATCAAAAATTTACACCCATAGAAATCCTGAAGGCGGTGCTTGGTTTTCGGGGTCCTGTACGCGGCTAGGCTCCCAAAATGTCTCACACATGTGGTATCCCCGTACTCAGGAGAAGCAACAGAATGTATTTTGGGGTGCAATTCCACATATAACCATGGCATGTTTGAGCAATATATAATTTAGTGACAACTTTTTGTAAATTTTTTATTTTTTTTTATTTTTGTCATTATTCAATCACTTGGGACAAAAAAAAAAAAATATTCAATGGGCTCAACATGCCTCTCAGCAAATAGCTTGAGGTGTCTACTTTCCAAAATGGGGTCATTTGGGGGGGGTTTGAACTGTCCTGGCATTTTATGCACAACATTAGGAAGCTTATGTCACACATCATCCACTCTTCTAACCACTTGAAGACAAAGCCCTTTCTGACACTTTTTGTTTACATGAAAACATTTTTTTTTTTGCAAGAAAATTATGTTGAACCCCCAAACATTATATATATTTTTAAAGCAAAGGCCCTACAGATTAAAATAGTGGGTGTTGCATTTTTTTTTCCGCACAGTATTTGCGCAGCGATTTTTCAAACGCATTTTTTGGGGGAAAAACACACTTTTTTTATTTTTAATGCACTAAAAAACACTATATTGCCCAAATGTTTGATGAAATAAAAAAGATGATCTTAGGCCGAGTACATGGATACAAAACACGACATGCTTTAAAATTGCGCACAAACGCGCAGCGGCGAGAAACTACATTCATTTTTAAAAGCATTTAAAAGCCTTTACAGGTTACCACGTTGGATTTACAGAGGAGGTCTACTGCTAAAATTACTGCCCTCGATCTGACCTTCGCGGTGATACCTTACATGCATGATGCAATTGCTATTTACATATGACGCTAGACCGACGCTTGCGTTCGCCTTTGCGCAAGAGCAGGGGGGGACAGCGGTGCTTTTTTTTTTTTTTTTTTTTATTATTATTTATTTTGCTTTTTTATTTTATTTTTAAATTGTTCCTTCCATATTATTTTTTTTAATCATTTTTATTGTTATCTCAGGGAATGTAAATATCCCCTATGATAGCAATAAGTAGTGACAGGTACTCTTTTTTTGAAAAAAAATGGGGGGTTAGACCCTAGATCTTTCCTCTGCCCTCAAAGTATCTGACCACACCAAGATCGGTGTGATAAAATGCTTTCCCAATTTCCCAATGGCGCTGTTTATATCCGGGGGGGGCATTCCCTCCCACTGCTTATAAAAGCAGTCCAGAGACTAATTAGCCACTAGGATTGCTTTTACATGAAAGCCGGCCGCTGGCTGAAAAGAATGATACCCGCAGGCATCAATCTGGTATAACCATTCAAAGTCCAGCAACATACCAGTACGTTGCTGGTCCTTGTTGGACATGTATTGTAATCTTTTTTTTCATGCAGCCTGTTGGCTGAACGAAAAAAAGAGATTGATCGGTGGGTATGCCCACCATTAGAATACCTCCCTTCATCCACCCACTTCTAATGATGGGCATATATGCCGAAGCATGGGGGCATCCTCCCGCAAAAAAGTTATGCCGCGTACACACGGTCGGACTTTTCCACGGGCAAGCCTTCTTCGGAATTTCGACCGTATGTACGCGGCATAAAAGGTTATGCTGCGTACACACGGTCGAACTTTTCCACGGGCAAGCCTCCGTCGGAATTTCGACCGTATATACGTGGCATTAGGAGCAAAATCGCTCCTCCGCCCCTGCTGCCCCCATGCTTCGGCATATATGCTCTTTTTTTAACTGTGGTGGTGAAATCACCTCCTACAGCGTTGGAGTCACGGCTTTATGTATCGTGGGAGCAAACGCTGTTGCTGTCAAGATAAATAAATCCGCGATGCAACTGAATGGCGTACCTGCTAAGCAAATGATGGTTAACATTAAAACAAAGTAACATTACAGTACAACAGTAAGACCTTACCATACCATACCTGCAAAGCAAATACCAAAACAAAACCTAGTAAAAAATAAAACATTTTTTTAACGCAACCTGTGCTTAAAATATATATATGCCGAAACATGGGGGCATCCTCCCGCAAAAAAGTTATGCCGCGTACACACGGTCTGACTTTTCCACAGGCAAGCCTTTGTCGAAATTTCGACCGTATGTACGCGGCATAAAAGGTTATGCCGCGTACACACGGTCGAACTTTTCCACGGGCAAGCCTCCGTCGGAATTTCGACCGTATATACGCGGCATTAGGAGCAAAATCGCTCCTCCGCCCCTGCTGCCCCCATGCTTCGGCATATATGCTCTTTTTTTTAACTGTGGTGGTGAAATCACCTCCTACAGCGTTGGAGTCACGGCTTTATGCATCGTGGGAGCAAACGCTGTTGCTGTCAAGATAAATAAATCCGCGATGCAACTGAATGGCGTACCTGCTAAGCAAATGATGGTTAACATTAAAACAAAGTAACATTACAGTACAACAGTAAGACCTTACCATACCATACCTGCAAAGCAAATACCAAAACAAAACCTAGTAAAAAATAAAACATTTTTTTAACGCAACCTGTGCCTAAAATATATATATGCCGAAGCATGGGGGCATCCTCCCGCAAAAAAGTTATGCCGCGTACACACGGTCGAACTTTTCCACGGGCAAGCCTCCGTCAGAATTTCGACCGTATATACGCGGCATTAGGAGCAAAATCGCTCCTCCGCCCCTGCTGCCCCCATGCTTCGGCATATATGCTCTTTTTTTTAACTGTGGTGGTGAAATCACCTCCTACAGCACTGGAGTCACGGCTTTATGTATCGTGGGAGCAAACGCTGTTGCTGTCAAGATAAATAATTCCGCGCTGCAGTTGAATGGCGCACCTGAAAACAAAAAATTACATACCTGAAAAGCAAGCATGATAAAACATTGCAGAATGGAATACAGTAAAAAAGAGCAGAACAATAGAGAGAAAATAGAGAGAGAGAGAGAGGGAGAGAGAGAGAGAGAGAGAGAGAGAGAACAATAAAACTACAACTATTTTTGTTTTTTTTATTTTATATTTTTTTTGTGTTTTTGTTTTTTACGTTTTTTTTTTCTTTTTTACACTTTTTTTTTAAACTTTAACAACTGTAATGGTTCGGGTCTCTCAAAATGTAATGGCATCTTGGGAGACCCTGTGTAAGTGTGTCCTAGTCTGTGAAATGCTGTACCCTACGCTAAAACTTCACTTTTGAGTGGTAGCGTTCAAAACATTCACCAACGCAAAGACCAGGTTTGTCAGGACAGAGTGGACAATAATAACGGGTGTCACGCCTAAATCCGCGCTTGCTACAGACACGACATCTTTTTTGGGGGGTTCGTTGGGTAGGGGTACTCGGGAGGAGATGCGTATAATGCCTCTCATGCAGCTGGCTTACTGCATTTGGTAGGGGATGGTGAGGTGCAGAACCACCTGGATACAGGAGTTCTGTGACTATCTCATTCTGGAATTTTAGAAGAGATAAAGTCCCGCCTGAAGCTCTGTATAGCACATGAGCGTTCAGCAAAGCCAATTGAAATAAGGATAGAGACACTTTTTTGTACCAGCGTCTCGCCTTACGGTCAATTAGATACGGCGCCATCAACTGGTCATTGAGGTCCACCCCTCCCATATTTTTGTTATATTCGTGGACACAGAGGGGTTTCTCCACAACACCAGTCGCCGTACGAATTTGGACTGTCGTGTCTGCATGAAGGGAGGTAAGAAGGAAAACATTCTTATTGTCCCTCCACTTCATAGCGAGCAAGTTATTACACTTTACGCAGGCTCTCTCCCCCAGCCTAAGACGGGCATCTACAAGCCGCTGGGGAAAGCCCCGGCGATTAGGTCGCACGTTGCCACATGCTCCAATCTGATGATCAAACAAGTGACTAAACAGTGGCACGCTCGTGTAATAATTGTCCACATACAAGTGGTACCCCTTTCCGAATAAGGGTGACACCAAGTTCCACGCTATCTTGCCAGCGCTCCCTATGTAATCCGGGCAGTTGACCGGCTCAACCTGACTGTCTTTTCCCTCATAAACCATAAAGCTCCATACATAGCCTGTTGCCCTGTCACAGCACTTATAGAGCTTGACCCCATATCTGGCACGCTTGCTGGGAAGGTACTGCTTGAAAGCCAAGCGGCCAGAAAATTTAATCAGGGACTCATCAACGCAGACAACTTGATCGGGAATAAACAAGGCTGCAAAACGTTCGTTGAAGTGGTTTATGAGGGGCCGAATTTTATAGAGCCGGTCGTATTCAGGGTCCCCACGTGGACGACAAAGTTCATTGTCGTTGAAGTGCATGAACCGCAAAATCTGCTTGTATCGTTTCCTGGGCATGGAGGCAGAGAACACGGGCATGTGGTCAATTGGGTGCGTGGACCAATAAGCACGCAATGACGGGAATTTATGTGTGCCCATGTTGAGGGAAAGGCCCAGAAAGGTCTTAAATTCGGAAACCGTAATTGGTTTTCAATCTTTGGCAATGGAAGGCAACTGGGGATTAGCGGCGATGAATTGACCAGCATATAAATTACTCTGGTCCACAATAGATCTATAGAGATCTTCCGTGAAAAACAGCGAATAATAATCGATTGGCATAAAATCAGCTGTTTCCACCTGAATACCGGGTTGGGCAGTGAATGGGGGAAGTACGGGTTCTGCAGAAGTGGTGGGGACCCAATCAGGATAGGCAAATTCTGCAGGAAGGGCACTATGGGTACGACGGGCCTGCCTTTGTCTTCTTATTGGTGGCAGTGGGACACTACTTGTGCTTGCCACCTCGCCAGCTTGAACTGCACTTATGGGACTCGCCACATCACCACGTGATACTGCAGTGCTGGATGTACGCCCAGGCTGTACTAGGCCGCTGGTGCTTGCCAATTCACCAGAAGGAATAGCGGCGCTAGTACTCCTCTGCTCCATGATACGAGAGCCCTGCGGTTCTTGCTCCTCAACAACCTCAGAAGATCGGGATCGGGTACACCTGACCTTAGCAGGGACCTCAACTTCGTCATCAGAGCTATCTGACGTGGGGCCGCTGACGTCACTGTCTTCTACGGGAAGATATTCTGAGCCTGAATCTGACAGATACGTGACCTCCTCTTCACTATCTGTCATGCTCAGAATCTCGTAGGCCTCTTTACTAGTGTACCTTCGACTTGCCATTTTGGGCTCTAAATTTAGGGGTACACTGGTAAGATTCACAGGAAAAAAAAGCACCCGACTGTCGTCAGCAAATATATCAAACGCTACAAAAAAAACTGTTAGCGGTCGCAGGGATCAGGACTGTCTCTGCGAACGCTGCAGTTATGTGTTTTGTGTTTGGTAAGTGACAGTGATCGATCGATACTGCACTTGGGTGGGCTGGGCTGGGCTGGGCTGGGCGGAGGGGCTAAACGCAGGTGCTAGCAGGTATCTGGGCTGATCCCGCTAACACTGCGTTTTTGGGAACCCTAAACCGCTGGGGACGCTAGTATAGATCTGATCAGATACTATACCACTAAGGGAGGTGTATGCTTTGCGCGTGGGTGTTAGCGTTACTGGCTCTAACCTAACGCTGCCTGGGGCGACGCAGACCCTCTCTGGCGCTAAAACCTAATTGATCTCACCCGCCGGGCGATCAGGGGGTTAAACCTTTATTGGGTTATATACGGCGGGTGCCCTGATGCTATAAAAAGCAAACTAACCAACCAGCGTCACCCGTAACCTTTATATGGTGATCACTGGTGAAAGGGTTAACTAGGGGCAATCAGGGGGTTAAAACCTTTATTAGGTTAAATATGGGGGTACCCGACGCTATATAAAAACCTGACGGGTTACCTAAATAACTAAATAACTAACTGGGTAACCAGTGTCACCAGTGACGCTTATACGGTGATCACTGGTGAAAGGGTTAACTCTAGGGGCAATCAGGGGGTTAAAATAATATATGGGGGTATCTGACGCTAATAAAAACCTGCGGCGAACCTAAAAATAATTAACTGGCTATCTAGGGCACCACCGGCACTAAATACAGCGATCGAAAATACGATCGCTTAGTGACGCTGGCGTTAGGGGGTGAAAGGGTTACCTGGGGGGCGATCAAGGGGTTAAACCTTTATTAGGGGGGGTTAGGGGGCTACCCTGGACCTAAAGGGGCCTAATCCTAACTGCCCTGCAACTTTTTACTATCACAGATGACACTAAAAGCAGTGATCAGTAAAATAAATGATCACTGCAATCAGTGACACTGTGATTGGGGGCTGGGGGGTGACCTGGGGGGTGATCTGGGGGTGACTGGGGGGTGAAATGTGTGCCTATGTGTACCTACGTGTCAGTGGACTGCTGGTGCACTAACCTGCTTCCTCTCTCCTCGGCGCCGGAATCGAAAAGACCGCCGCGAGGGAGATGACATCACTTCCTACTGCCTGTGTTTACATCACATGGCAGAGGAAGCATTTTCATTGGCCGGGAGCGATCGCGAGGGGGTGGCCAAAATCGAATGGTCGCCCCCTCATCTCCGAACGCTCCCCAATGATTAACGGCCGCTCACTGTATAGAAGGGGGGTCCGATCGGACCCCCCAACTGTACAAAGGCGATCACGTATGCTCTACGTGATTGTGCCTGTCGGTGCCATTCTGCCGACGTATATATACAGTGAGCGGTCGTTAAGTGGTTAAGGAGATTGGTAATTTGCTTTAGTAATGGCGGAAAGTTAGCTGAGAAGAATTCAGTTAAATTGGGAGTAAGAGTAATTCCTAGGTAGGTCAGGTGCGATGTAGACCAGGAGAATGGGAGGGAAGTTTGTGCTTGTTGTAAAGTATGGGGAGGTAAGGAGATATTTAAGGCTGTAGATTTTTGAGAGTTGATAATTAGTCCAGATATCTGTGCAAAATGATCTAGCTTACTTATAAGGTTGGGAGCAGAAATATGAGGGGATATCGTCAGCAAACAAACATAATTTGTGCTGATGACCAGCTAAGTCTATCCCTTTGATTGAAGGGTCAGATCGTATAGCCTGAGCTAGGGGTTCAATAAGTAGGGCAAATAAAAGTGGGGAGAGTGGACAACCCTGACGTGTACCTCTATTTATGTTAAAGCAAACAGATTTATATCCAGCATATTTAATATAGGCTTTGGGATTATTATATAGTGATGAAACCCAGTTAAGAAAGTGAGGACCGAACCCCCATTTTTGTAAAGCAAAATGTAGATAGGGCCATGATACTGTGTCGAATGCTTTTTTAATATCTAACGACAGAAGACACATAGGTATTCGCCGTGTTTTAGCTGCTTGGATTAATAAAGTTGCCCTGCGTATGTTATCAGCTGCTTGGCGAAAAGGAATAAAACCAACTTGGTCTTTATTTATTAATGAACCAATAATATTGTTCAAACGAGTTGCTAGAATTTTCGCTAGTAGTTTGATATCAAGATTAAGCAGGGATATGGGCTGTAATTAGCACAAGATGAATCATCTGAATGAGGTTTGGGGATCATTGTGATTATTGCTGTTAAGGTTTCAGGACGAAAGGATTGGTTGTTCAGAAGTGAATTGAAAGCATCTGTCAGCAATGGCGCAAGAAGATGAGTACATTTTTTATAATATAGGGCAGAGAAGCCGTCAGGACCCGGGCGTTTATTTGGTTTAAGGGATTTAATGGCTAATTCAACCTCTGCAGTTGTAATGGGACATTCAAGATGTTCATGTTGAGTTAAAGGAATCTTTGGAAGTTTGGTTTGTGAAAAAATAATTCTGCAGCGGATCGGTCAAAAAATCCCTGATTGTTGTATAAAGATGTAAGGTGTTTGTGGAAGGTTTGTAGGATTTTTTCTGGATTACTGGTGTAAGTATTATGAGGTAATTTTAATCGAATCGGTTTGTACGGGTTGTTTCATTTTTTAAGTGCTCGAGCGAGAAGAGTGCCAGGCTTGTTAGCTTTAATATAAAATTTATGCTTGGATTTGCGTATGGTTTTACCTGCGGATTCAGATAGGAAAAGATCAAGATTTAGGCTAGCTTCATCTAGTTGATTTTTTGTCACAGGGGTAGGATTTGCTTAAAAATTTGCGTGGCAAGTGTTAAATTTTGTTTCTAATATTAGTTGTAGCTTCTTTTTTTCTTTTTTAAGATATGATGCTTGGCGTAAGCAAATTCCTCGAAGGACGGGTTTGTGTGCCTCCCATAATGTTAATGGAGAAATATCAGGGGTTTTATTATTTTTCAGATAGTCTTTTATGGCTATTTCTAAGTCAGTAGAGTGTGATGGATGGGATAGGGTTGAATCATTTATGTACCATGTGGGGTCTTGATGTTTGGGTATGAGGGAAGTGAAAGTAGAAAGTATTGCACAATGATCAGTCCATGTAAAGGGTATTACAGATGATGTGAGCATTTCCGGGGACATACTAATAGAGATTAGTATATGGTCGATATGGGAAAAAGACTTATGTGAATGGGAATAGAAGGAATATTGACGTTTCGTGGGATTGATTTCTCGCCAGGAATCTAGCAAGGAATGTTGTTGTAGAAGTCTTTGGAACCTACGAGATTGAGAGTTGGAAGTGATAGGAATTGGGGACTTATCTAAATAAGGGTATAGAACTTGGTTTGAATCTCCACAGATCAAAAGTGTGCCCATTTTATGAGTCTCTATTACCTGGAACAAATGGGAGAGGAATGCTGTCGGATTTTTATTAGGACTAGGAGCATAATAGGATACTACTGTGATTAGCGTATCACATAGATGCCCTGTAATAATGAGATAGCGACCTTCTGGGTCTTTGGTTTCTGTCAAAAGAGAGAAGGGTGTAGCTCTATGAAATGCAATTAGCACTCCCCTTCGTTTAGTTTTAGCTGAAGCAGTAAAAACTTGGGGATAAGCTGTACCAAAATATTTAGGTGTCGAGGTTTCAGTGAAATGGGTTTCTTGGAGGCAAATTATATGCGCCTTTGAAGAAGATAATGATCTAAAAACTTTGGTTCGTTTTTGTGGAACATTTAGACCTTGGACATTTAAGGTAAGAATATTTAAAGGAGCCATCATGAAATTTTATAGAAAATATTATAAGACATATCTAAAAACAATTGAAAATCCATACTTACCCCGGGGAGGAGCAAAGAGAAAAGGGAGAGTGGAGACAGAATGTTGAGAAAGAAAGAGAAAATGAGAGTCATTATTAACCACTTAACAACCACCTGCCGACAAATAAAGTCGACAAGGTGGTTGCTTAACTCTGGGAGGACGTTATATAACGTCCTCCCAGAATCGCGCTCCCGCGCGCCCCCTGGGGCGCGCACACGGGAAACTCTGTGACCGCCGGGTCCAGAGGACCCGGCGGATCACGAATCGCGATAAATCGCCGCTGATAGCGGCCGTTTACCACGTGATCGCTCCGTCAAATGACGGAGCAATCACTTGTAAACAGACCGGCGTCATTTGATGACGCCGGTTCCTCCCTCCCCTCTCTGTACCGATCGGTACAGTGTGAGAGGGGAGGGGGAGGGAGCGGATGGCAGCAGCAGCACTGTGGGCTGGATCTGTGACAATTGCAGTCACAGATCCAGCCATCCATCCATCCCTGCTCAGCCATCCCTGTGCTATACCCTGCCAATACTCTGCAATACACCCTGCCAATACTCTGCAAAATACCCTGCCAATACTCTGCAAAATACCCTGCCAATACCCTGGTGCAATACTCTGCAATACCCTGGTGCAATACTCTGCAATACCCTGGTGCAATACTCTGCAATACCCTGCGCAATACTCTGCAATACCCTGCAAAATACTCTGCAATACCCTGCAAAATACTCTGCAATACCCTGCAAAATACTCTGCAATACCCTGCGCAATACTCTGCAATACCCTGCGCAATACCCTGCAATACCCTGCGCAATACCCTGCAAAATACTCTGCAATACCCTGCGCAATACCCTGCAAAATACTCTGCAATACCCTGGTGCAATACTCTGCAATACTCTGGTGCAATACTCTGCAATACTCTGGTGCAATACTCTGCAATACCCTGCGCAATACTCTGCAATACCCTGCGCAATACTCTGCAATACCCTGCGCAATATTCTGCAAAATACTCTGCAATACCCTGCACAATACTCTGCAATACCCTGCACAATACTCTGCAATACCCTCCACAATACTCTGCAATACCCTCCACAATACTCTGCAATACCCTCCACAATACCCTGTGCAATACCCTCCACAATACCCTGTGCAATACCCGTGCAATACCCTGCCATACACCGCAATACCCTGCCATAGTCCGCAATACTCCGCAATGCCCTGCAATACTCCGCAATGCCCAGCAATACTCCGCAATGCCCGGCAATACTCCGCAATGCCCGGCAATACTCTGCAATAACCACTTCCCGCCCTCCGGCCATCATATGACGTCCTTGACTTTGTGCGGGGATATCTGAATGATGGGAGCAGCTACAGGCATCATTCAGATATTAGCTTTTTCAGCCGGCGATTCCCTACACCATAAGAACAATCATAGCGGCTGTTCCGCCGCTTGATCATTCTTACGGGAGGCGAGAGGGGATGTCCCCCCCACCGCCCTCCGGTGCTTCTACCGACTCACCGCTACGATCAAAGCCAGGATTGTTGTTTTTTTTTTTGTATTTTTTTCAGGCTTCCCAGCCTAGAGGTGAGATGTGGGGTCTTATTGACCTCATATCTCACTGTAAAGAGGACCTGTCATGCCATATTCCTATTACAAGGGATGTTTACGTTCCTTGTAATAGGTATAAAAGTGATCAAAAAAATGTTTGGGGCGGAAAAACATGTCAAACTAAAATAAATAAAGTAAAATGAAGAATACATTTTTTATTTTTTTTTAAAGCGCCCCTGTCCCCGTGAGCTCGCATACAGAAGCGAACGCATACGTAAGTCCCGCCCACATATGAAAACGGTTTTCAAACCACACATGTGAGGTATCTCTGCGAACGTTAGAGCGAGAGCAATCATTTTGGCCCTAGACCTCCTCTGTAACTCAAAACATGTAACCAGTAAAAATATTTAAAGCGTCGCCTATGGGGATTTTTTAAGTAGCGAAGTTTGGCGCCATTCCACGAGTGTGTGCAATTTTTAAGGGCGACATGTTAGGTATCTATTTACTCGGCGTAACTTCATCTTTCACATTATGCAAAAACATTGGGCTAACTTTACTGTTTTTTTTTTTTTTAAGCACAAAACATTTTTTTTCCGTAAAAAACGCGTTAAAAAAATTGCTGCGCAAATATCGTGCGAGATAAAAAGTTGCAACAACCACCATTATATTCTCTAAGGTCTTTGCTAAAAAAACATATATAATGTTTTGGGGTTCTATGTAATTTTCTAGCAAACAAATGATGATTTTTACATGTAGGAGAGAAATGTCAGAATTGGCCTGGGTGCTCCAGAACGCCTGAAGGTGCTCCCTGCATGTTGGGCCTCTGTATGTGGCCATGCTGTGTAAAAGTCTCACACATGTGGTATCGCCATACTCGGGAGTAATAGCAGAATGTGTTTTGGGGTGTAATTTGTGGAATGCATATGCTGTGTGTGAGAAATAACCTGCTAATATGACAATTTTGTGAAAAAAAAAAAAGAGAAAAAAAAATCTTGATTTTGCAAAGAATTGTGGGAAAAAATGACAACTTCAAAAACTCACAATGCCTCTTTCTGAATACCTTGGAATGTCTTCTTTCCAAAAAGGGGTCATTTGGGGGGTATTTGTACTTTTCTGGCATGTTAGGGTCTCAAGAATTGAGATAGGCCGTCAGTACTTCAGGTGTGATCAATTTTCAGATATTGGCACCATAGCTTGTGGACTCTATAACTTTCACAAAGACCAAATAATATACACCAATTTGTACTTATTTTTACCAAAGATATGTAGCAGTATAAATTTTGGCCAAAATTTATGAAGAAAAAATAGTAATTTGCAAAATTTTATAACAGAAACGAAAAAAAAATCATTTTTTTACAAAATTTTCAGTCTTTTTTCTCATAGCGCAAAAAATAAAAAACCCAACAGTGATTAAATACCACCAAAAGAAAGCTCTATTTGTGTGAAAAAAAGGACAAAAATTTCATATGGGTACAGTGTTGTATGACTGAGTAATTGTCATTCAAAATGTGAGAGCACCGAAAGCTGAAAATTGGTCTGGTTATTAAGGGGGTTTAAGTGCCCAGTGGTCAAGTGGTTAAACAAATAATTAACAAAAAACGTTTGGATCTACCAAATCTTTCATGACCACTCACAGCAAACTCTCTTGAAAAAGAAAAGTGATGAAACCTCACAGATTCTTCAACATCACCACATTTCTTACCGCTGGAGCTTTCCTTTTGCCATTCGCTTTTCCCATAAAGGAACCTCCTACACCTGCAAATCTGTTGATGATCTTCTTGAAGTAATACATGACCTTCGCCTGTCAAAGCCTGATAATTCTATGGAGGGATCCAAACACAGAGTGAATTCATGCTCCCCCAAAAGTTACAAGACACTCCTGACTCACAAGGACATTTCAGTACTCATAAAAGGAGTCGTTTTGCTTCACCACCTCCAGCCCAGGAAGAACAGATGGACTGATGTTTTCTCATAGGTGATGTCTGCCTTCAAAGTCTTGGCTATTTTATTTCACACACGTTGTGATAAACTTTACACTGAGACAGTCCTGATTTTACTGCTCAAATTATTACCCTTAGGGTACTAGAACTTTTTCCTTTTTTCTTTTTTTCTTCCATCACCCTCCCCTGTGTATGCGGAGTGGGTATCATAGCCTTGCTCGGTAGACACGGTAAGATGGGTACACATGGATATGTTAATTTACTGTTTTCAGCCAATAACCCAATCTATTACATTCTGCAGGGAGACTGATAACAACTCTCCTTCTATTATATCCTAAGAGTTCCTTGCCTCTTGGCTTTGGCATTGATTGATTGACTTTAAAATTAATTAATGTTATCAACTTACCTGCAGAACACTCAATCCACCACCCTAGGATTGTAACACCCTCTTCTTTACCTTACCTAACGCTGTGTTCGTTTTGTTATCCTTCATTATATTATTAGTTACAGTAATGTTATTGACTCGCTTGTTATATTGTGTATATTGCTATAGATATTGCTGTCATAAGTCCCGGTGACAGTTCACTGCGTCTCTCGTTTGATCCTCGAGTACCCGACATTGTTGTTCGGATACTCTTTGGACTTAGGTACCCCTTGGTTGGTGTCTATTCACCACCCTCTGGATACACGCTCCATATAGGAGCTACTACCTTTTCACAACCAATAACTTCTCTTAACATCCCTAATTATCAGATATTACTTATACTATTTAGTTCCTACTAGAATTTCTCACAATTTTTTTTTTTTTTTAAAGACTTCCCTTCCTACACCTTTGCTTTTACAGATAATAATCTGTATAATCTGTACACACATAAACACTAGACTCCCTAGTCCTATATACACTAGATATAGATGGCGTTAACTATTTTAACACTTAATGTGCAGGGACTAAACTCCCCCCCAAAAGAACTAAGACATTCCAATCCCTTTCCGCACTCTCGGCACATGTAGTCTGCCTTCAAGAAACACACTTCTCTTCACAATCCTCCCCAAAAAATTTTGGTCGCCAATACCCCCAGGTCTATACAGCCTCAGCCTCTACCAAACAGAGAGGGGTTTTAATCGCTTTTCACCATTCTACACCATTTACTTTACATAAGGAGATCAAAGACCCTGAGGGGAGATACCTACTACTTACCGGTCTCTTACAAGATAACAAAATATCTATTATATCATACTATGCCACCAATAAAAACCCTTTGTCATTCCTCTCCCACCTATTCTCCATAATGGAATCTCATAAACAAGGTACCCTTATACTGTGTGGTGATTCAAACCAAACAATATATCCACTCTTGGATAAATCACTAACATCCACAAATGCCCAATGTCTCTCTTACCAACAGCTTCTCGATCAACACTCCTTAGTTGATACATGGCATGAACAAAACCCTAAAAAGAAACAATACACACACTATTCTCATCCCCACAAACAATTCTCCTATAGACCAGGGGTCGTCAACCCCTGGGCCACGACCCACTACCGAGCCGTGGCCTTACTACAGATGGGACACGGGTGCAGGCGGACGGCATGAGAGAGCCGGCGGCGGCCGGTATGAGACAGCCGGGCGGCCGGGATATCAGCGCTAGGTGGAAGAGATAAGTGAGCGGGCGGGAAAGCAGAGATGACATCATCTCTCTCTGCCCTGCATCGCTGCTCTTCCGCCCTTTCAGGGTCAATATCAGAGATGCGCGGGGAGAAGAGAGATGACATCATCTCTCACGCCCCCCCCGCATTGCTGCTCTTCAGCTTTTTCAGCCTCAATGTCGGAGGTGCGCGGGGAACAGAGAGATGACATCATCTCTCACCGCCACCCGCATCACCGCTCCTCTGCCTTCACTCAGCACCCACCACATGGACTAGTGCTGCAACCAATGCAGTGACAATTCGCATCTGGTGGCAGGTGATGTGGCAAGTGACATTCTGCATCTGGTGACAGGCAATGTGGCAAGTGACATTCCACATCTTGTGGCAGGCAGCGTGGCAAGTGACATTCCGCATCTGGTCAAAGGCAACGTGGCAGGTGACGTGGCATGTGACATTCCGCATCTGGTGACAGGGAACTTGGCAGGTGATGTGGCAAGTGACATTCCGCACCTTGTGGCAGGTGATGTGGCAAGTGACATTCTGCACCTTGTGGCAGGTGACGTGGCAGGTGACATTCCGCATCTGGTGACAGACAACGTGGCAGGTGACGTGGGAAGTGACATTCCACATCTGGTGGCAGGCAACAAGGCACTAGCTAGACATCCAGAGCCATATAGCAGCACACTCACTAGGCCTCAGCTTGTTACATCCTTGGCCTAGTAGCAGAAAAGGCCCAGTCATCCCTGTCCTCTCCAGCTCAACCCCTATTCAGCAGATGAAGCTCAGCATGAGCCTGAATAACCATATGTTCCACACTACGCTGTACACATGTTGTTAAGCGAATGAGACTGAGGGGCGCTCCACTTAGCATTCAGTTCTGAAGCTCCAACTATGCCAGCAAAGATACACAAAATCCGCTCTACAACTCCCAAGACACATAGTAAAGGAACGGCGACTAACCAAACCACCTCTAGTTCCATACAGCGATTCCTGGTTGCTAGTGGAACCGGCCCTGGCGCATGTAGCAGTCAAGCTAGACGCACGAGACGCAACGCATCTCTCGCTTCACTAGCAACCTCTGTAAGAGAAAGTTTGCCTGTATCATCTTACTGCTCAGATCTCATGGAAGAACCTGAGTCTCCTACAGGCTCAGATTTGGCGACTCTGCTGAGCGGCATTAGAAAAGAGTTAGCCGGGATGTTCCATGGACTCGAAAAATCAATAAAAAAGGAAATCACAGGGGTAAGAACAGATATGGCGCATATTCTCGATAGGGTGGAGGGCACAGAGCAGAGACAAGATACTCATGAAACAGCTATAAGAGAACTACAAAAGTCTGTCACACAGCTAGCCCTTGCTCAACGTGCCTCACTATATAAGTTAGAGGACCTCGAGAATAGAAATCGCAGAAACAACCTATGAATTAGAGGTCTGCCCGAAGTGACTGGAGATAAAGATTTGGAGTCGCAGATTAGAGGTATATTTAATTCAGTGTTGGGAAATGAACCCACTGATTTGTTGCGTTTTGATCGGGTCCATCGGGCTCTTAGGGCTCGTACCGTTGCTCCTGAGCAACCCAGAGACGTAATATGCCGTCTACATTATTTCACAGATAAGAACGCCATTATGGCCAAGTTGAGGAGCATTCCCAACATTGACCTTGATGGAGCAACTCTCAATATTTTCTCGGATTTATCTAAAGAAACCTTAGACCGCCGCAGAGCCCTTAAACCACTTTTGGAACAGTTACGTTCTAAGGAGATTACCTATAGATGGGGTTTCCCGGCGTGCCTTATTGCTACCAAAAATGGTCGCTCCCACACCCTCCGGTTCCCAGAGGAATTGTTACAATTTTTAAAGGACCTTAATCTGCCCTTAGTGGACCTTCCGGGCTGGCATGATCCGGTCCCTAAGTTTTTACATATCCAGGACTCCCATTGGCAAAAATCTCCTACTACTAAAAAAGGGCGCTCTTCAGCGTCAGGTCCTGTATAATAACATAGATGAGTAAAGGGTGATTATGCCTATGTACTTTCCTTTTTTTTCTTTGTTTGAGTATGCCTGTAAGTTATTATATCTAATGAGATGTGACTTGGCTGCTAAAGTATATTTGTTATAAAAAGGTTTATGGTTTACTGTTGGAGCAAAAAGTATTCTTCTGCACATTATTTGACGCAAGCTGAATGCGGGTGGTGCACAATGCTCCTATGTGTCTCTTATACGACACGTTCCCCTCCCCTTCTTCCCTTTTGGGGTTGTGGAGAGCGGGTAGCCTTCGAGTTTCCTTATCTGTTCTCCTACGGGAGTTCTGGATGGCTGCCCGTGCTCTCTCCCCCCATAGGGACCACCGCAGAAATCTGCGTGATAAATTAAGGTTTCCCACATGCGTCCAGATGGACGTTTTTGTTGTTTATGTAAATTTGTCTTTTTGTTTTTCTCAATACTTACCCGTTTCTTTTTTGTTTTATTTTCCCTATCAAGGCTGGCATGCATGGCTAAGTAGGTTTAAGGGTTATGCTCTACGGTGATAAATGGCCACACTTAAAGTTATTTCTTATAATGTTAGGGGTTTAAATGCCGCGGCAAAACGGCATCAGGTTATCCGTGAATTACGGAAACTTGCCTCTTCTATTGTGTTTCTTCAGGAAACACATTTAACTCATACTACGCAGGTCAAATTGACCTCGCTTTATTTTCCTCAGTGGTATTATAGCCTTTCAGATACGAATAAAGCTAAGGGGGTGGCTATTGGTTTTAGTAGTAGCGTACCCTTCCGTTTTTTAGAGATGCAAGCGGATGACCATGGTCGTTTTCTTTTTTTAAAGGGCTTTTTAGGTACTACCCAATGTACTCTAGCAAACATATACTGCCCGAACCAAAATCAACCTACCTTTTTTTCTCAAATTCTTACTGATTTATCACAATTTGCTGAGGGTTTAATCATACTGGCAGGAGACATAAATATGTCTCTAGATCCTGTTTTGGATACATCCCACGGTCGCTCTAGCATCTCTTTTAAGCGCCTGTCCTTTGTTAAAAAGAGACTAATAGACCGACAATTGATAGACGTATGGCGTATTTTACATCCAAAAGAAAAAGATTTTTCCCATTTTTCGAAGACTCATCAGTCTTATTCCCGAATAGATAATATCTTTTTAGACCATTACCACCTCCCATTAGTACAATCGGCGAATATAGGCACTGCGACACTGTCAGATCATGCACCTGTGTCGATGAGTATGACTATGCCCACTTTGACTCAGCACTCCAATAATTGGAGACTCAATGATTCTCTTCTTTCAAATCCAACAGAAGTTTCTGTGTTGGCCTCTCATATATTGCAATATTTTAAAGACAATAAACCTTCCGAGACATCCCCTGCTATTGTATGGGAAGCTCACAAGGCAACTATGAGAGGCCGACTCATAGAACTTGGGGCAAGGAAAAAAAGAGAGCGTGGTCAACAACTTGAACAGGTACTGCACCAAATAACAGAACTTGATAAACAACATAAATTCACTTTGCATACATCCCAGCTAGAAGCTCTCACATTGAAACGAGAGGAATTAAAAAATCTTCTTAACCTTGATACAGCTCGGAAATTCCAACGATATTCGCAAAAATTCTATGAGTGGGGGGACAAACCTAGCAGACAATTAGCAAGATCCCTCAAAGAAAAACAGACTAGATTGTTTATTCCTAAAATAAAGCTATCAAACGGAAATTTAGTCCATGCGACTCCTCACATTTCTAAAGCTTTCAGGGACTATTATGCAGATTTGTACAAAGTACAGTGTGACTCTCCGTCTCTGACTGTGAAGGAGAGACGTAACCTTATGCTTACATATTTAAAAGAAGCAAATTTGCCCAAACTTTCAAATTTGACTCTCAGGGAACTTGAATCTGAACTTTCGGTTGAGGAATTTCAGGCGGCTCTGAAGTCTTCACCGACAGGTAAAGCCCCGGGACCGGATGGTTATACTATCCGGTACTATAAAACATTCAGTGATATCCTTCTGCCCCGCCTTACGTCTTATGCCAACTCAATCTCACAGACCTCGGGACTACGCCCGGAATCTCTTACAGCCCATATTTCAGTTATCCTTAAAGCAGATAAGGACCCCACTCAATGCAGTAGCTATAGGCCAATTTCCCTATTAAATGTTGATATCAAATTATATTCTAAGGTAATGGCCAATAGACTACTCCCTCTTATACCTAGTTGGGTTTCTACGGATCAGACGGGCTTTATGCCACACAGAGAAGCCAAGGATAATTCTCTCCGGGCGATATCTCTTATACAATACGCCCAAAGGTCTTCCCAGTCCACCCTATTCGTATCTACAGATGCTGAAAAAGCGTTCGATAGGGTGGACTGGGATTACTTAAAATTGACCCTGCGACATTTTGGGCTGGGACCCAAGATGTTTTACCGCATTACTTCCCTCTATTCTAACCCCACGGCACAAATTCGCATAAATGGCACTTTGAGTGACTCATTCCAACTATTTAATGGGACTAGACAGGGCTGCCCTCTTTCTCCCCTCTTATTTGCCCTTACCCTCGAACCCTTTTGGCAACCATAAGATGTAATTTAAATATACATGGGATTCAAGTAGGTAATAAAACGCACAAATATGCGGCATATGCGGACGATATTTTATTTTTTATCCAGCAGCCTCGTATCTCGCTTCCTAATTTAATGTCAGCGTTTTCTACTTTTCAGACACTCTCTAACTTTAAAATTAACCTATCTAAGTCTGAAATTCTAAATATTAATCTACCTGGAAGGGAGGTGGAAAATTTAAAACCCCTCTTTCCTTTTAGATGGGTTCAACGAAGTATGAAATATCTGGGAGTGAATCTTGTGCCTCACATTCAGTCCCTCTTTAAATATAATTACATCCCATTATTGAATAATATTAGAAGGGATTTACAAAAGTGGAACACGCTGACACACTCATGGTTGGGTAAAGTGAGTATAATTAAAATGAACATTCTGCCTAGAGTTCTTTTTTTCTTTCAAATGATCCCATTGGGTGTGCCTATAGGATTTTTTTCCTTATTACAGACCATGGTCTCCCGCTTTATTTGGAGGAACAGTCACCCCAGAGTAACTAAGGAAGTATTATTTCGCTCCAAGGAAGCTGGGGGACTGGCCCTTCCAAATTTTAAGGCTTATTATAATGCTGTGATTCTGTCTAGAATATCCGAATGGAAATATGCTGCTAATTCCAAACTTTGGGTGAGTTTGGAACATGTTCTTAGTAACACAGACCTAGCAACTACACCCTGGTTGCCACGCTTACATAGACACCTTGCTCCAAGTACCTCCATTTTAACCACTTCCACCCTTGATGTATGGGATGCCTTACACAGGAAGTTCTCGTGGTCATATGCTTCTCCTCTGTTACCGCTTTTGGACCACGATTATTTCTTACCTGGCCTACTAGATCCTGGCTATAGGTCGTGGTTGCCAGAAGAACCTCTTCTACTACATCATGTTCTTCGAGCAAATGCGCTTAAGCCTCTTAAGGAGATTCTCGGCCTTAAGCCCATTATGTTTCTTGATAAATGGAGATATAATCAATTGCAAGGTTTCCTTAGAACTCTGCTTTAGCCGCTTAGAGGGATACAGGACTTAAACAGTATTGAGGAAGTTTTTAATTCAATGGATCCACCTGAACATTGTATTTCGGTATTCTATAAATTACTTATTAAGCTCCAAGGTGATACTTATCCTCCCTTTCTCGCTAAGTGGGAGGCAGACTTGGAATCCTGCCTCTCAGACAGCCAAAAGGATAAAGTCCTACAGCTGACTCATATCTCTTCAATTGCATCAAGGATGGCTGAGGTCAATTACAAGCTACTAACCAGATGGCACTACACCCCATCAAAGCTTCATCAGATGTTCCCCGACAACTCCCCGTTGTGTTGGAGGAATTGTGGGAACAGAGCAACCCACGCTCATATATGGTGGTCGTGCCCACTCATCCGCCCCTTCTGGTCTAGCATTATTCGAATTATCCAACAAATATCCAATATTAATCTTCCTGCTGATGCATGGACCATTCTTTTTCATGCTACTAAGGAACCCGTCAGAAAATACAAATGTTATTTAGTTCCACATTTGCTTAATACGGCTAAAGCACTTATACCTACCCTTTGGGGTCAGCCTGAGACTCCATCCGTGAAAAAGTGGTTTCAAAAAATTTCAGAGGTCCATCTTATGGAGGATATCACTCATTGTAACAAGGACACTTTTCAACGACACACTTTAACTTGGACTCCGTGGATGGAGTTCAAGGACACCACAACCTATAGAGAGATACTTGCACAATCCCACTGAGACTCGTTTACACCTATTGAATAAGCTATCTATATCTTAAGGATGATTCCCTGTGGTTATTCTTTGGCTTATCCCTTAAGAGACTAAAATGTAATGTGACAAACATTTTATTGGATACCATGCATGCCGGCCTTTCCTTTCCTTCTTTTTCTTTTCTTTTTTATACCCCTAATTATGTTTTCTTCCTTTTCCTGGAGAGAGTGAGAGAGGGGGATTAGATTTTGTTCTTCGTTGAGGCTGATTTTTAAAGCCAGATTTGATGTTTGTGATGTGTTTGTTTAATCTGACCTGTAGGGGGCGCTTAGTCCTACCTATGTATTGTAATCCACAGGGACATTGTAGTAAATATACCACCCCCTCGATAGCACAAGTGATGAATGGTTTGATATCATGTCTCATTTGATTGCTAGTAGACAAAAAGCTAGTTGTCCTTCTATGAGTGCAGCTATTGAGGGAACAAACTCTACACTTGTGACATTTATAATAACCCGTAAAATGTCCAAAAAAACATATTTTCGAAGGGGGGTCAAGGATGTTGGGTGACACCTTATTTCTCAAAGAGGGAGCACCCCTAAAGACTACCTGAGGTCTTTTGGGCAAGATGTCTTTCAAAGTATGGTCATTATTGACTATATGCCAGTGTTTAGACAGCATTTGTTTGACCTTTTTATGCTGCAGGGAGTAAGTGGTAATAAAAGGAACCCCCTGTGAGAAGACACCATCTCGCTGGCGAGGTCTCTCAATAAGGAGATCCTCGCGATTAAGTGACTTCACTAAATCAAGAGTGCTCATTAAATCAGATTCAATGTACCCCTTTTCCACAAACCTCTGAGTGAGTATGTTGGCCTGTTGTAGAAACTCATGTTGGCTGGAACAATTCCTTTTAAGTCTGATGTACTGACTTTTTGGAATTGATCCCAGCCAAGGCCTATGATGGCAACTAGTGGTTGGTATGAATGAGTTTCTATCCGTAGACTTGAAATATGTAGAAGTGACCAATTTGTTTCCTTCAATTTTAATTTTCAGGTCCAAAAAGTTTATTTCAGAGTCACTTGTTTCATATTTCAATTCTATACCCCTCTGATTGTCATTAAGGGAAATCATAAGGGCATGAAGAGACGGGAGATCTCCTTCCCATAGGAGGAGGATGTCGTCTATGTACCTGGCCCACAGGTAGAGTTGTGGCCCGTGGTCAGCATAGACGACATCCTCCTCCCACCTGGCCATAAATAAGTTGGCCAGGCTGGGGGCATATTTGGCCCCCATCGCCACACCTCTGTCCTGTCTGTAGAACTGATTGGAGAACCAAAAGTAATTATGCATGGCGGCAAACTCCAATAGTTCCATCAAAAACTAAATTTGATCCGCATGGAGCCCGGAATCCCTTTCGAGGTAACATTGAACAGCCTCAAAACCCAAACGATGGGGAATGATGGTGTAAAGCGACGCAACATCGGCTGTAACCAATATTGTGCCAGACTTCACCTCTATTTGAGACAGAATGTTAATCACATGTCTAGAGTCCTTGATATAAGAGAGGGGGGGGATGCTATAATACTATATGGTTAAAATTAATGAATACAGTAATACCTTAAACTTTCCTATGTATCCTTATATTGATTTCTTATGTCTTAGTAAAGATTGACACACATTTGATTCTCTTGAACAGAGTACTGTTTGCATAGGAAATGGCTGTGGTCAAGTGGTATGAACATGTCGGCAGCTTGGGAAACAGCTGTGGTTGAGTGATCAGAATTTAACCTAAAGCTGCAGTTACGCAGTTAAGTTATGTCAACATATATCTTGTGCTAAAACCACAAGATAAGTCGGGTAAACGGCCGGACATCTGTTGAAATGTTGAAATATTGTATTATGATATCTCTTTGTCAGCATTATGTATAATTATGCTATGTTGTACAATAAAGGGACCGCCTCTGATGGGCTGAACCACAGGGGGTGCCCTCTCTGTATATGTATAAAACAGCGATGCACTGAGCAATAAAATGTAATCATTATTCACGTACTACTGTGTATGTGTCTTGATTATCTCACCGGTGAAGAAGGTTACATCCACACATCCAGGAGTCCTAGCCTAGGCGAAGGGTCAAGAAGTACAGACCTTACAGAGCTGGTGTCAGAAGTGGGGTCGCTGACCGGCAGGTAGGTGCCCATGTTTTAACTTTTGTTGAAATATTGTACATCTACTCTGTCGCAGCGATCCGTAAACACATAAAAGTTTTTGTATTGCTGCTGTACCTCCGCGGCGTAGCTAGGCTGGCTCCCGGGAGGAAGGTTGTACTATCTTCAAGGTGTTAGGGTAAGTCTGGCTGGTGTTGGCCTGACTATAAACTATACAAAATAAAATTGACTGAGAAGCAGAAGATTGCACTCAGGAAAAAGGACGGATGTGTGGAGCCTTCATCTAATCTAAGGGTATTGTGTGTAGTGCACGACCACAATACTAACTAGAAACATAGAAATGTAATTTTAAAGTATAAGTTTTTTCATTACCAGGTATAAGTATTAAGATACCGATAGTATTAAAGTTATAAGTATTATAAAGTATAAGTATATTGTCATATGTGTTTTAAGAAATGCAAATGCCAAGAGGTGTAGAAAATTCTGCCACCAATTGTTCTCATTGTACTGTGGGTCTCTTATTTGTAGTACACGGGCCAGGAATAGAAACCCTGCTGGCCACCCGACCAGGTGGATATTCTTCCCGATTAGGAAAACGTCCTAACTATCCCCAAGACGACGGAGCTCCTTATTTTGTAACCCTTAAAATTAACCTACACGGCTCCGTATTAGAAGAGAATTTTGAATTCGAATCTACCTTAGAAGAAGTTATACTTAGATCAATACAGATAACCGGGTGTTTCCACTGTTGTCCCTTTAGCCGCCCCTTTTTGCCCCCCGGACCAAAATATGGGGAACAGTGTAGACAAACACGGGCAACCCGTGCACCAACTGACCCCATACGAATATGTCCGGACTCAGGTCCCTGCCAGTGTCATAGAACCATTTTGGGGAGCGATACAAATCCGAGCCCATCAACTGAGCATATCGGGGTTGGACCAGAGAGGCCCGTGTAGTGAGGACCAATGGACTGAAGTCCAAAAACTCTGCGGGATACATACGTTTTCCTACCCCCCTGGGGAGTGGGACCCTAAATATATGAAGGATTGTTGTAAATTATGGGGAAACTGTTTGAAAGCCTACAAAAAGAAATATGGTATAACAAGTAGAAAATGCCCCACAGCCCCCGAACTGCCCCCACCATATGTAATGATTAAAAATGATACTGAGGAACCACCCCAAGCTCTAGGAATATATCCTAACTTAGATGATCTGACCACCCTAGACCCTGCAATTCTAGCCACTGTAATCTATAGTGCCGGGTCAGATGAACAAAAACAAAAGTGGGCCAGGCAGACAGAAAATGCCAGACAAGAAAAAAGGGTAAAAGAAGACTTAGAAAACTTAAGCATAGAAATGGAAGAAGAAGCAAAAAAGAGGGAAAAGGAAAGTGAGGAAGAAAGGGAACAAAGGAAGGAAAAGGAATTAATGGAAAGAAGGGAACAGAGGGAATTAGTAAAGTTCATCGAACAAGAGAGAACAAAGACAGAAAGAAGTTGAAGAAATCCAAGAGTTACACAGACAATTAAGGGAACAACAAAAAGAAATAGACCTCAGGAAAAGCCGGATAGAGGAAGAGGAGAGGTCTTTAGAGAAAAATAGGAAAGACATAGAAGAACTCAGGAAAGGCCCCATTGACCCCAGGATCAGACGAAAATTACACGAACTATCATCTAGAACCAATCTTACCCGAAATGAGCAAAAATTTCTATCTGAAATAGAAAAAGCTCTAGCCTTTACCGAAAACCAGGAAAAGGATAGTGAGAGCGAAGATGAACCAGAAGATAGTTCACCTTCACATACCTATCCTATGTTAACCATAGGAGAAACTGAAGTCCATGTTCCCCTTCCATTAGGAACACTCATGAAGCTCAAGGAATTATGCCCAAATCCAAAAAAAAAACCCTAGGGAAGCAGCTACGTTCCTTAGGAAACATTGCATAGGGGCAGGTATGGACACGGAAGATTTTAGCTGTCTTTTCAATATAATAGATCCAGACCCTACTGTCCCTATAGATGTACCAGCCCTCCATAAGCTTCACTTAAATGGTACAAACAAAAAGGACTGGGATGGGTTTTGGAACGCAATAGGTGCACATTGGACATCACATTATAAAGGACAATCAGCCATACAGTCTTTAGTTTCAGCAAAACAAGACCCAAAGGAAGACTTTTATCAATATTGCAAAAGAGCATACGAACTATATAAAGCTACATTACAGGACAATGATGTCTTATTTACATCAACCATAATGTCCAACGGGGACCCTAAAACCACCCAATTGATTTAGTTTGTGGACCCTACGTGGATGTCCAAAACAGCTCAGGCTTTTATGGAAGCGAACAAACTTAGGCAAGCAGCAGGGGTATTTAACACAAAAGGAGGGCTATTTACTCTAGTGTCCCCCTCGGATCACCCCCCACTAATGGCTGCCCAAATACCAAGACAAAATCAGCCCCCAGACCAATCCTGTTTTAACTGTGGTAGGTACGGACATTGGAAATCCCAGTGTCCCAAAAGGAGAGAGGGACAGACATATAGGGGCAGATTTAGAGGCAGATGGCAGAACCAAAATTATTCACAAAGAAATTTTCAGGGTAACCCCAACAACAGGTATTATCAGCAACCACAGGAACAGCCATGGCAAGAACCACCTAGACCCAACCATCCACCCCCACCAACACCCCAGAGAAACAGGCCAGCAATACCTATGCAATGGCCGGCACCCCAACACGAGCCATAGGGATGCCTTGAGCACGTTCCTGCCCTTGTCCTGGTGTGTCACAGTAAAACTTGGAAATCATTACCAAGGGTTACTCTTATGGTAGATGGAGTACCTACCCATTTTTTGATAGACACAGGAGCCACTACTAGTTGCCTTGTGGATTCTAGTATTGACACAGCACAATGCGATGAGGGTAGCTCAATAGGTATCAGTGGAACTGAAATTACTCACCCAATTACCCCACCACTTCCAGTATCTACTCCCCAAGGACAACTGCTTACCCATTCTAAATTTGCCATATTACCAGAATGCCCCATACCACTTATGGGAAGAGATTTAATGTCTAAACTGGGTATTCGCATAACATTTACTCCGCAGGGAGGGGTGATAGCGACCTCGAGAATATGTGATCTAGAAAGCCCTAAAAGGGAAGATTGCAAAGGTTATTTTATGTTGCTCCCGGCACACTTGGAAATCCACGCAATTTGGGCAGAGAATGAACTCTCCACTGGATTCCTAGATTGCACGCCCTATAGGCCCCAACTATGTCCAAACACACACCCCATTTACCAGAAACAATACCCAATAACAGAAGAAAAAATAAAAGGGATAGAACCACTAATTAAGAGTTACCTAGAAAAGGGTATCCTAAGGGAGGTCATCTCCCCCTGGAATACCCCCATACATCCTGTTCGGAAAGCAAACGGTAAATGGAGAATGGTACAAGACCTAAGAGCACTTAACAAATCTATAGTCCCACTACCACCCCTGGTATCAGACATAACTGCTATATTCAATAGCCTCCCTTCCGAGGCAGGGTTTTACACAGTTATTGACCTGGCCAATGCATTTTTTAGCGTCCCAATTGACCATGAGTCTCAACTCCTGTTTACCTTTTCTTGGGGCCAAATTCAGCTAACCTGGACTCGGTTACCACAAGGTTTTGTGGACAGTCCAGCTGCTTTCTCCATGGTACTAAATGTGTCACTAAAAGACTGGACCCCCAAATGTGGCTCTATCCTCATCCAATATGTGGATGACCTCTTGTTATGCAATAGTGACCAATCAGCTTGTGCACAAGATTCCTCAGATCTGCTCACGCATCTAGCTGATAAGGGTCACCTGGCGTCTAGGAAAAAGATCCAGTGGGCCCAGCAGCGGGTTGAGTACCTGGGATGCATCTTGGAGGCAGGTCAAAGACTAGTCTCCCCAGCACGAGTGAAAGCGCTCACTACTCTGCAACCACCGCAAACCAAGGCGGCATTACTTTCTTTCCTTGGATCCATTGTATACTGTAGACAATGGATCCCAGATTGCTCACATTATGACTCCATCCTAAGGAAAGCCACATTACAGTCTGCCCCTAAAATAGTACAATGGACAAATGAAATGCATGAGGCATTTTGCACTCTTTTGACTTCCCTAGCAAATGCACCGGCCTTGGGTCTCATGGACTATAAAAAAACTAACACATCTATATTGTGTAGTGTCAGCAAACACTTTTGCGGCGGTCTTGGCACAGGAACATGGCACCAGCATAAGACCCGTTGCCTACCTGTCTAAAACCCTGCCATTACAAGTAAAAGGTATGCCAACTTGTCTACAACACTTGGCAGCTACAGCCTTAGCAGTACAAGAGGCAAACAAAATAGTACTAGGTCATGAACTCTTACTACATACCAGTCATACTGTAACACACTTGCTACAAAACATGAACACACAACATATGACAGCCCAGAGATCAAGTGGATATGAGATTATCCTGTTGAACACTGTTAACTTGACTATTAAGTATGTAGCAGAAACCACCCCCATGGTTAGATTACTTCATTCTCTGATCAAATTAAAAGGGGACCCAGAAACACCACACGAATGCATAACAGAATTAAATCGTATCACAACTCCCAGAGCGGATCTACTTGATATCCCCAGACCAGAATCAGAGGATGTATATGTAGACGGGAGTTGTTCCCGACCAAGCGATACAACCTTCAAAACAGGGTATGCAGTTGTACAGTTACCTAACGTGATTCTGGAAGCTAACCCTTTACCTGAAGGGTCAGCACAAGTTGCTGAACTAGTAGCACTCACGCAAGCCTGTAAGCTTTTTGAGAACAAGGAAGTTAATATTTACACCGACAGTCGCTATGCACATGGCGTGGTCCACGACTTCGGAGTAATATGGAAAAATTGGGGATTCATTACCGCCGATAATAAAACAATTGCTCATAAAACTTATGTTTTGGATTTACTCGATGCCATTCAGCTGCCCAAGAAAATTGCTATAATTAAAATAAAAGCACACACAGCAGACAAGGGCAGACTAGCGAAAGGAAATGCATTGGCAGACAGGGTAGCCAAAGAAGCGGCTGCTAAATCCCCAACCAAGCAGTCTGCAACACAATTTTTTCAACAAGATTTTACTTCACCAGACTTCCCCACAGTGGCGGCCCAACTGCAAAGTTCCGCCACTGAGGAAGATGTTCTTTATTGGCATGAAGAGGGCTTATCCAGAAACCAGGATGGTTTATGGATAAAAGGGAGGATAATGGGCATCCCAAAATCCAGTTGCGCATTAATTCTGTCATATTTGCATGGACCAGCACACATAGGTGCAAAGCCCCTAATAAAGATATACAATTCTCTTTTTTGTACATGGGACATACAAAAACAGACAGATATACTAGTACATAGTTGTCTAACATGCGCACAGAACAATACACAAGGGAAGAAACATGGCCTACACGGATCATTACCCCCTCCATTAGGCCCACTGCAAGATTTGCAAATAGACTTTACACACATGCCCAAACAAAAAGGAAATATCAAGTACATGTTAGTCATAGTAGACAAATTTTCAGGATGGGTTGAAGCAATACCCACAACAGGGGAGACAGCAAAAATAGCAGCCAGAGCATTATTAAACCACTGGGTATGTAGATTCGGCATACCTCAGGCAGTATGGTCTGATAGAGGCCCATCTTTTTCCTCCGGCCTCACACAAGAACTAGCCACGTTACTAGGAATCCAATGGAAACTACACATTCCCTATCACCCCCAAAGTGCAGGCATGGTAGAAAGAATGAACAGAAACATTAAAGACAAACTTAAAAAAGCTACAAAAGGAACAATGAAGGGATGGATAGATTATTTGCCAGCTATACTTTTTCAGATCCGAAACACCCCACAGACAAGGACTAAGCTATCCCCTTTTGAAATATTAATGGGAAAACCAGCCCAAACTAAAATACCAATACCCCCCCAAGGAGAAGAAACTAATCTTTATTCTTTACAGGAAGAATATGTCCGGCAATTGGTAAGTGGTTTAAATGAAATACAGGAACAAGTTGCTGTCACCTTTTCTCCTCTCTCCACAGAACCAACTCACCCGTTCATCCCTGGAGATAAAGTTCTTATTAAACAGCTCGCCTTCAGGAAACACGTAGGACCCATTTTTCAAGGACCTTACACAGTCGAGAAAGTCTCAAGAACAGCAGTCCTAACTGAACAAGGACCACAATGGATCCATGCCAGCAGACTCAAAAAGAGCCCCACACCCCTCCCAACACCGGGACTCCCCGCAAAGAGAACGACACCAACTCCGGACCTCCATCGCCACAACACCCCCACATTGCCGAGGATTCCAGAAGAACCAGAGAAAGACTCGAGCCTAGATCAGGAAATGGGGCGCCTATCCCCAGACACAAACTAACCTTAGAAATACAAAAAACCCCATCAAGGGATCCATACTCTCCCGGCAAATTATTGCTATGGTCTTTAATAATAACTGTAATATTGTTTATAATAGCATCGACAGGATGTTATATGCATAGAAATTGTAGACCTGAGTTCATAAGAAATGAGGATATATGTAAGGAGAAAACAGAGCAGGGTTATGCTACCAAGCCTGGAAGGAAAAAAAGGGGTGTAAAAGGAGGCTTCGCAGATAAAATGCTATTATTAAAATTTAAATATGCATATGCTCAAAAGTCAGGATATGACAAATGTTGGATATGTAGTAAACTTCACCCTGGTACGACTAGAATTCCCCTAATGGAAGTACCCTTGAATTTCATCTCTCTCTTAAAAGGGACGCCACCGGTACATCTTACAAATGTCACTAGGAAATTCCCAAACACCACTCTGGTCTTACAAACCATGGGTAGGAGTTGTACCCCGGATTGGTGTTTCAAATTGGGAAATTCCACGAAGGGTGCTCAGGCCTGTCAACATACTATAATTAATTTTACAGCCACATCTCCCAACTTCACAGACCAAAACATTTCCTTTTATCATACATCAGATCCTCTGATCAATCACACCTTGACGACATTCATGTCTAGCAACTCCACTACTAGCCTAGGTAAACTGCTATCAGTTATACAGTTTTCCAGCATGTCTCATGACATGAGGAAAATTTTTCAGAAACTTCCTCTAGCTCTGGGTAACAACACGCATGTATGTTGCAAGATGGGTTGTTACCCTTGGGTACCGTTGGAATCCAAGGGGTGGTGTTACCTAGCAGCCCTAGTCCCAGTGATGGGAGTACTGGGAGACAAGGAGAAAGGACATATACTAGAAGCTAGTCCCCATCCCAGATATCCCCTTAGGCACCGTAGTAAAAGAGAGTTATTCCTGGAAAAGGACATGGCATGGGCCTGGTTCCCTTCCTGGACAGGGTGGGGAATAGACTTGATGAAGAGACTCAACAACTACACGGGTATCATAGATGAGGTATTAGAGAAGAATTCCGATGATATAACCAGTTTGAATATTGAGACTAGGGCAATCAGAAAACAATTAGAACTTCATGAGCTGGCCATTGAGAGCATGAGTGCTGCACTCACTGGCCTGTGTGAAGTGACCGAAAATTATGAGTGTTGTACGTGGATTCACAACACATCTATAGAAATTCCTGATTATTATGATTTGATTTCACAACACAGGAGCGAGGTAGAGAAATTACAACAAGAGGCAAGAAACATTGCAAAAACATGGAGCCCCTTTGGAGAGGGAGGATTCTGGGTTCCAGGCATTTACTCTTTTCTAAAACAAGCGGGTATGACAGTGATAATGGGTTTGACCCTTATTTTCCTGTTATATTTAATGTTTAAGTTGCTTGTTTTCTTAACCAGGAAAATCACTAGCAACAAAAATCCGAGGTCTAAAGAGACGACTTTAATGATGGCCACCATATCTACTGAACATAAGTGGTACAGTGAATAAAAACTGTACCTAAACTTGATCCTAATTAAATCGTGTGGTAATCAAGTTTGTACTCAGAATAATTTTTCTGCAGACAAAAAGTGTGATCAATGACATCCCTGGAAGGAATGACATGATCAAAGGGAGGTTTATAAGAGAGGGCGGGGGGAATGCTATAATACTATATGGTTAAAATTAATGAATACAGTAATACCTTAAACTTTCCTATGTATCATTATATTGATTTCTTATGTCTTAGTAAAGATTGACACACGTTTGATTCTCTTGAACAGAGTACTGTTTGCATAGGAAATGGCTGTGGTCAAGTGGTATGAACATGTCGGCAGCTTGGGAAACAGCTGTGGTTGAGTGATCAGAATTTAACCTAAAGCTGCAGTTACGCAGTTAAGTTATGTCAACATATATCTTGTGCTAAAACCACAAGATAAGTCGGGTAAACGGCCGGACATCTGTTGAAATGTTGAAATATTGTATTATGATATCTCCTTGTCAGCATTATGTATAATTATGCTATGTTGTACAATAAAGGGACCGCCTCTGATGGGCTGAACCACAGGGGGTGCCCTCTCTGTATATGTATAAAACAGCGATGCACTGAGCAATAAAATGTAATCATTATTCACGTACTACTGTGTATGTGTCTTGATTATCTCACCGGTGAAGAAGGTTACATCCACACATCCAGGAGTCCTAGCCTAGGCGAAGGGTCAAGAAGTACAGACCTTACACTTGACATATGACGGCATCTGTCGAACAAGGGGCTGTAGAAAAAAGTCAATATATCTGCCCACCCGGGAAGTCAGTGAATCAATGCCACTTACAATCGGACGTCCCGGGGGGCAGACCGGATCCTTGTGGACCTTCGGTAAATAATAAACCCTTTAGATATGATTCTATTCAGGTCTCGTAGGTATGTGGGCTTAGGGTCTGCTGGTAGGGGGTATAGGTGTCAACATCATTTAATATTTTACACATCTTGGTCATATAGTCCTTTTTGGCCAGGACTACAATCCCCCCCCCTTGTCCGCAGGTCTATTTGCAAATGTGTGCAGACTAAACCCCTGTTTTTCATGCATACTGTTAAATATGATAATTTGGTTGGTTGTGATGTCATCAGCAGTGCCGGCTGGCCACACCGATGCGTCATGTCATCAACTGCGCAGGCAGGCGTGTGGCCTGTTTGTCTTTCTCCTGGCGGTGGGGGTATTTAAGGTGCCGACTGGCATGCCCCTATGTTTTATCTTTCCTGCTTTATTTTTTCAGAATTATTTTTTTCATTTATGTAGTAAATCCTGTTTTTGTCCTTTTGTGTGTCCTGAGGAAGCGGACAAGCGAAATGCATTGACGCACAGGGGCTCATTCACTCAATACAATGTAACATCATTGTTGCAATTTGATGTATTATTCTTGCCATTGATATATATATATATATATATATATATATATATATATATATAATGCATACATGTTTTTTATTGACGCATGTCTCTACATGCTTTTTAAAGTTTGTATATGAATACAATTATATTGATTTTAAATTATCAAGTGTCTTAATTTGCCTATAAAGTTGCCTATAAAGTTTGGCCAAACCATTTTCTTTTATTTTTGGATCTACATGTTATTAGGTCTATCAGAGCATTATTTCTAGTTGTATTTTTCACCAATTGACACATGAAATTGTCCTTCAAGACATCTAGGAAATGACAAGCCTGAAGCCTCGTACACACGACCGAGTTTCTCGTCCAAAACCGGCAAGAAAAGTGCCGCGAGAGCTTTTTTGTCGAGAAAACCGTTCGTGTGTATGGTTTTACGACGAGAAAACTGCCGTGAATCTCGACGAGAAAATAGAGAACCTGCTCTCTATTTTCTCGTCAGGATTCCAGATTTCCTTGTCGTGTTTCTCGTCGACCTGTTTTGTGACGAGAAAATGGTTTGTGTGTATGCTTTTACGACTCTTCCAAAAGCGCACATGCTCACAAGCAACTATGAGACGGGAGCGCATCTTCTGGTAAAACAAGCTTTCGTAATGGAGATAGCACATTCGTCACGCTCCAAATTTTTGCATCGTTTAAATGTTGTGCATTGAAATCTTCGTTAGAATGTGACATTAATCCAAACGAATGAACTTCTTTTGCTGCTGATATTCACACAAAGTTATGACTATCTTTTTTTAACCTTTTTCATGCTGTTCTTAAGAAGATTTATGTGTATTATATCGTGCAAGTTTTTAGGAATATTTAAAAATTAGTTCTTTTTCTAACTGATGTTAATTGTAATTTCACAATGTTTTGGTAGTGATCTCACATTGAATCTTTTAATATATATGATTTAAATTTACACACTTTTTTGGGAAACACGATTTAGTTATTTTTTGGGGGGGTTGTTATCTGTCCCTTTTTTGGTCAGTCAAATGTATCTGCTTACTCCAAAGCTAGATTTTAAATTTTTACAAATACACATAGTCAAGTATGAACTTAAACAAAAATAACATTTATTCATGTTTCAAATAAAATAAAGAGAAGGCAGCGCTGGAGAAGCTGCTGCTATTTGTGCATCCCAGGGACCCCAGAGCACACAGCAACCCTGTGTGGACACTAAAATTGGGAGCTTGAGAAGGCCAACATTTCTGAACACAATCTGATGCTGGCCTCCCAGAGGTCAGGAACAGCAGCAGGTGATATATATGTCCCAAGTGTGTGGTACTACAACAGGCTGCCTTCTGTCCGACCACAATGAAGCAAGGCCATCACTTCCTCGTCTTCCTGGCAACCTTCCCTGCAACCTTTCCTGAAGCCTTCCCTGCAGCCTTCCTTCTTCGTTTGGCTGGAGGCTGGGCCACTGGAGGGGTACTCCTGTCAGGAGGAGGAGGAGGTGGAGGAGAAGGGGGTGGCGCAGAAGAACAAGGTGGAGGTGGAGGAGAAGGGGGTGGGGCGGAAGAACAAGGTGGGGGTGGAGGAGAAGGGGGTGGGGCGGAAGAACAAAGTGGAGGTGGAGGAGAAGGGGGTGGGGCAGAAGAAGAATGTGGAGGTGGAGGAGGATGTTGAGGTTGGGACAGTTGTGCCACCTCACAAATGGCGGTATTGGGGGTAATTTTTCCCATCACCCCCTTGTTGAGCAAGGTGATGAGCAGGGGCTCGCATAGGAGGCGTTGCTCCATGCTCATCACCTTGAACTTTGCCTCCACTAGGCCGGCAATGGCCTCTTCAGGGGATGTGGGCTCTTTGAGGGTGGCATGGGCCTCTTTAATAAGGGCCATTGCTGCCTCACTGGTGGTCCTGTCCCTCCTGCCTCTTTTGGGAAGCCGGATGGGAGGCACCTGAGATCTGGTGCTTCTCCTTTGCCCTGCCACCTCCTGGCTGCCACTGGGCCCTGCCACCTCCTGGCTGCCACTGGGCCCTGCCACCTCCTGGCTGCCACTGGGTCCTGCCACCTCCTGGCTGCCACTGGGCCCTTCCTCCTCCTGCCTGACAGTTTCCAGACCCTCCTCCTGGCTGATTTCATCCTGTGTATGAAAAAGGGACATAGTTTAATATGTTGTTTTAATCTTTGCATCAAACTTTATAAACATGATTGAAGCAATTAGAATGTAAATCCAGAAATCATTTTTTAGAATTTACACCTACATCAGATTGACTATTTAGCACCAAATTAAGTGCAGACTAATGTCTCGAGATCTTGATTTCACTTGTGGAACCCAAAATATTGTATGTTTCTCATCTTGACATATTTGTCAAACATTAATTTTATCCCAATACATTTTCATTTAATACTATACCTGGCTCCAGATGGCCAAATCAGGATCATCCGGGATGGCTGCCTCCTCTTGCTCCAGAGAAGGCTCAGGTTGGCTGCAGGGAAGTCTGGGGGGAAGAGTGGAGAGTGATGGCCTTGCCTCAATGTGGTCATCCAGGAAGGACATCCTGCTGTAGTACCACAAAATCGGGACATACACATCATCTGCTGCTGCTCCTGACCTCTGAGAAGCCAGGACCTTAGAGCGTTCAGTCCTGTAGGTGCCTCTCAAGCTCCCAATTTTAGTGTCCACTTGTTTTGCTGTGGCTGTGGGCACCTTGGTCTGCACAAATGGGAGCAGCTTCTCCAGCGCTGCTTTTCTCACCCCTCTTTTTTTATGGATGGGGTTTTTCATCTCCCACAGAGCGGGCAGCTCCCTTACCCGGTCAATAAATTCCGCCAGGAACTCTTTGTCGCTAATAAAGACATTCATATTGTATCTGCAAGTTTAAGAAATAATAGATAACTAATGTGAGGCAAACAGTCTAACCTCCTTAACATCGTAGTCACCATATATATCCTACAACATTCTCAAAACAGTATAGGCTAACAATTTGTACAAGTCACAAAATCACATACCTTCGTTCGCAAGTCCGTCACTTGAACTCCTCTCTCCGCACACCGAACGTACTATAGTCACATGTGTGTTTGCTATATACACACCACGCATGCATCAAAATTCGAACACGTCGCTCCGCACACGTCGCCCGCCCATGACGTTCTAACTAACATCTTTTCCCCGCCCCTTCTCTTTCGGCGCGCAGACAGATATGGCGGAGTTACAGCAGGTGTCTGATAATTCCGCAACTAATGAGGAGGAGACAAGCCCGGAGAACGAGGAAACGTCACGATCAAGGAGGAGATTCAAGGCATCGAATATGTCTTTTGCGGAGATGGCGGAGATGGTGGACATCTTGCTCAAGTCTGATTATGACGCAAAGCATGGGCCGTATAGCAAACCAAATAGAAGGAAGGCCAAAATCCTCACTAAAGTCGTGAAGAGTCTGAAGACGAATTTCGGGGTGAAACGCTCAAATGAGCAGCTCAGAAAGAGGTGGTCAGACCTCTAACTGAGGGAGCCAGAGCAGTTAAGGAGCATTAAGAGAATGCTCGCTAAAAGTAAGTAAAATGTACACTTTTATGCTATTAATCCTTTTCTAAACTGACATGTTGCTGTTTTTTTTTTGTTTTTCTTATTGGACTCCCTTCCAAAATGTTATATTTTGAACTTGGTTGGGCACAGTAATAGTTCGTAACGTTACAGACACTTCGTTCGGCCACTATCCGCTGTTTTGGATTATTTTACGGCCACAAAAGTAATTAGACATCTGCCATTTTTTGTGAAATTTGGGGCACAAAGTTTTAGGCTAGATGATGTGTTTGTAAAGAGAATGAAATGCAAACTTTTGTCAGTGTAAAGGAGAGGACACTCAGCAGCTGCTTCCACATCTGTACTTTGGAGCACTATAGTGTGGGCCAACAGACCTGCCTTTTTTGGGTGTCCCACACAGGTGCTTCAGAGAATTTTTGTGTTGCCTACATGTCTAAAAAATGACAGACAAAGGTGAATACTAAACATATTCTTGGTCAGAAATAATGCATTCATCTTTAACTTCCGCCCAAACACACACTTGTACCCCACTTCCAAGCAATTTAGCCTGCTTTTTGGTTTAACATAGAGAATTTCTGTGTGATAACTCTACCTTTTGTTTGATTCTCATAGGGGAGAGAAGACTGGGAGGAGGACACTCCAGGGAGCACAAGAACCCCACAGCTTCACAACAACCCCAAACTCCCAAAGACCCACAAACGAAGGATGTAGAGGAAGTTGAGGTGGAGGAAAGAGAAGTGCAGGAAGGAGAGGTGGCTGACGTTGTGGAACTGGTCACCACAACAGGTCAGTATCTGTCACCACAGCTTCAGGTAAGAGAGGTAGGCCTGCAGAGTTATAATACCTTTTTATTTTGTTTTTAGGGGATGTGAATGTTGGGGTGAAGGATAGTACAGGTTTCTCTGCTGACAGTGCCCTCCGCCTCATCCAGCAAGTGATGGAATGTAGCACGGAACTGGACAAAATTAAAGAAAGAATGCATGTGATGGATCAAACATTTAAAGACATTCTCGATGTATTGGGGAGAATTCAATAAGGCATCCCAACCCCCTTTTTTCTCATGTTTGTTTTGCAACTTCTAAAAAACTTTTTGACAATCAAACCAGCCAAAAATTGAATCTGCACACAGTGTGTCAACATGTGCTATCTGCCATCAGGGGATATCCATGTACGTCTTTTGGGGGTGCAACCCCTTCCTCGTATCTAAAGTAGGTGAACTGAGGAAGGGGTTTCACCCCCAAAACACGTCCATTGATCACCCCTGATGGCAGATAGCACATGTTGACAATAGGGATCAGGAGTCTAAAATCCCTATAGGAAAATAATCCCAATTGTGTGCATATTCAATTTTTGGCTGGGCAAGGGGTGGCAGGACCCCATATTAGGACGGGCACATAGAGACATATAGTTTGTGTAAGTGAATGTCTCAGATTGCTCCGAGGTATCCAATTTTGTAATTTTTGGAATGCAACTGTTGTTTTTGTATTTTCCTAAGAAAACAATTGCCGGTTTGTGGCCAGGCAAACAAAAAATGTAAAAATAAAAAAAAAAAGTGTGTGAATTTGCACATAGTAAAATATTTGAACACAAACAACGTGTAGCTTCTTTTTCTAATATGCTCTAACCTTATTTGGTACATTTTTTAAGGTTACATAGTGAAATGGTTGGTATTTACTAAAGGAAAATACACTTGGCACTACAAATGCACTAAGACAAACTAGGAGACAGGAAGCCAACAAAAGTTAGAAGTTTAAACACGATTTTTATTTGGATTGTTAGTCAGCAATCTTTAGACATAGCCTGGCATAGGAATTGCCCCCCTACCCGTGAAATAGTCCATGTATTTGTCCCGAACCTCACGGGCATTTTGGGGGGCAAGCCAGCACGGGCAGATTCCAGGCCCGGCAGGGGATTATCAGGGGAAAGTCCAGCCTCTGGCAAAACTGAGGCCATATATGAATTTGATTTGCGGCAAAGAAAATTGTGTAGCACACAGCAGCATAACACTACATAGTTTATTTTGTAGTCCGCCAAGTGGATGGAAGTCATAAAAAGGTGGAACCGGCTGGCCATTATGCCGAAGGCATTTTCAACGACTTTTCGGCCCCTGGCCAGCCGGTAATTGAACACCCTCTTCTCTGGGGTCAGGGTCCTCTGAGGAAATGGCCTCATAAGATGTGGTCCGAGCCCGAAGGCTTCATCAGCCAAAAAAACAAAGGGGAGTCCTTCAATATTCCCTGCATCCGGTGGCAATGCAAGGTCGTCACTCTGGAGACGGAGGGCAAACTCTGTCTGGATGAAGGATCCCCCATCGGACATCCGGCCATTCTTCCCTACATCAACATAGAGGAATTCATACCATGCTGACACCACCGCCATCAGCACAATGCTATGAAACCCCTTGTAGTTGTAGTAGTAGGACCCAGAACGGGGTGGCGGCACGATGCGGACGTGCTTCCCGTCTATAGCACCACCGCAGTTGGGGAAGTCCCACCGCGTGGCAAACTCCGATGCCACAGTCTGCCATTCCTGTGGCATGGAAGGAAGCTGTGGAGTCAAACAAGATGAAAAAATATTAGAATACACAAATCAAACATTACAAGTATATTCTACGAAAATACATTAGAGGCCAACATCAAACAAAGTCTACGTTTATTAAGGTGTTTTAAATAAGTATAATGGAAGGCTCATGTATCATATTCATCACCCCCTATGATGGTCCATTAATAAATTCTAATGAGGAGGGGGGGGGGATGTGTTTGGCCACAGGATAGCATTGCAGTGGCGGTGCGTCCAGAGTGGGCGCTGGAGCACTGCCCCCTCTCTCCTGTGCCTTGCATTAACCTATGTATTGTCTATGCCGCCCACTATTCAGGTGGATGGCCCCCTGTTAAGCGACCGACATATGAAGAACTGCGGCATTTATGGGCTTACAATTGCATATCAGAAACAGTATGGAAAATTGTCTTGCACATTACAGCCTGAGGGATGTAATTGGCTTCAGAAAAGTTAAATAGGGGACGCAGGGGGGGGGGCATTCCTTGGGTAAACAAAGACAGGCTGCTCTGCCAATCATGTTCACCAAGTCTGTTTAATGGTAACATGATTGGCTGATGCAACATCAAGGGAAGGAGAAGACATCAAGGACAGAAGAAGGATGGCGCTGACCACAAGAAGGTAAGTGCAGGGCTGGGGGGGAACTGGCTGCATTGGAGGGAACAAAATGGCTGCATTGGAGGGGACAAATGGGGGCGTTTAATAGGCACCAGAGCAAAAAAGGAGGAAGTTTATTTCCTAAATTGGGGTTTGAACCCCCAAACATTTGGAGCAACAGGCACCCCTGCTGGAAAGGTTAGTGAAGGAAAATATGCATGGAGGAGAAAAAAGGGGCATTTAAAAACTTCCAACATGCATGGGGACAAAGGGGACATTCTCAGCATATTACAATCATGGTAATTAGGGAAGGATGAAAGAAATACAATACATTAGCATACATGTAATACATAAAATGTGATGTTAATGGAGAAAACTTACCCTAATATAGTCCTCCTGCAGGACTTGGATGATGGCAGAACAGGTGTCTGGGATTATGAGGCCCAGAGCCTGGGGGGAGATGCCTGTCGTGAACTTCAAGTCCTGAAGACTACTCCCTGTCGCCAGGTACCGTAAGGTGGCGATGAGCCTCTGCTCAGCACTGATGGCTTCCCGCATAACGGTGTCCTTCCTGGTAATATAGGGGGACACCAAAGCCAACAGTTCCTGAAAAACGGGGTCAGACATCCGCAGAAAATTCCTGTAGTCCTCAGGATTATTCTCGACGATCTCCCGCAGTAGAGGCATGAGGCAGAATTGGTCCCGCTGGAGCAACCAATTCTTGCTCCATGAACTCCTCCTCACACCATTCATGGACTGGTCTTGGTCCAAAACAAGCAGACCAACACCAAGTGCACGCACAGCACGAACTCGACGATGAGAACGTCCAGGCGACATGGCTAGGAAACGGTCGTCTTATCAGAACGTACAGAACAGAACGCACTTTAGAACAGCAAGGCCTATGAATAACGAACTGAAAATCAGAAACGAACAGGCAAGAACGCACTGTAAAACAGATACGACCTGCCTAGACGCCCTGAAAGTCAAGATACGAACCCACAAGCACAAACTGAACCGCAGAAAACGATCTGAAAAGTACGAAGACTGAAAAGCGTGAATCGTCTCTTCCCAAACTTTTACTTCACACGCGGTAACACGAGATCAGCAAAAGCAGCCCAAGGGGTGGCGCCAAGAAAAAAGATCTTCCCCTTTATAGTGCCGTTGTACGTGCTGGACGTGAGCGCGGAGAACAACGAGGAAATTGGGAAATGTCAGTGTGTACGCATGGAAAGCTTGACGAGAAAATCGACAAGCTTAACAAGAATCTCGTCGAAAAAAACGACGTGTTTTTTACAACGAGAAACTCGGTCGTGTGTACGAGGCTTGACTGTAGATGTTTGAGCAGTTCTGTTTGCCCAGTCACTATCCGGATAATTGAAATCCCCCATGATTATAACATTGCGCTGCTTCGCCACCATTGCTAACTGTAAAAGGAGGTTGGTCTCCTCTTCAGCCTTTACATTTGGGGGTCTGTAGCATATACCCACTATTATTTCCCTTGTGTTTCTTCCCTTTTATCCTTTCGCTGCCAGGTCCATGCAGCATACAGACATACAGCACTGCTTCCAGCTGGCCAGGCCCGTACATTCCTCCTCTGTGTGTGAGTGGGGGGGCTGGAAAACATGTGTTTACCAACCATTTTTTCCTGAATGAACAAAGTCATTGATACCTATCACTCTGTTCATTCATCACTGACACAGAGTAAAATGAATGGGAGTCTCTAATGTATGAAGACTCCTTGTCATTCATTACAGTGTAGCCCAGGTTGCAGAGAAAAGGACTGTCTTCAGTCCCTTTCTCTGTCTCAATAAATAGACACTAGGAGTGTCTTTATGCCCGTGATGTCTCTCCAACACCCCCACCCCCACCCCCAAACAAATAAAAATAATAATAATTTAGTAAAAATAAAAACCTTATAAGGGTAGATTTAGAGATTCATCTAAATCGCCCTTTCCGATGAAGCCCGACCCGCGCTAGGATCTCACTTCAGAGGCAACTGACAGGTAGCAAGGAAGCGATTTGATGCCTCCTTGCCACCTATTTTAACCCCATTTTTACCCAAAAAATGTGCTGCAACTGCATGCATCGCACGCAGTTGGGAGGCCCTTTGCAGTGTTTTCTCAGACTTGAATGTGTAGCGTTTAGCTGGCAGCATCCCTACAAGTTGGGTCAACTTTGCCACGGGCGCAAAGCTAAGCATCGTGACTGCAGCATTTAAACACCCCCTCTGCTGCCTATTGCAGCTTATAGGGGGGGTTGGCGGGCAGCAGAAACGCAGCTCAGTCAAGCATTTTTGCTACCCCCCAACTGCAAGTGTAAACAAGGCCTAAGTCTTTGTTCATGCGGGTCATACTACAGTGAGGCCATGTTTATCTGCACAGTCATGCACAGGTGTTCTGTGTATCCCTATGCAGGCTGTCCTATTGATGTCAATTGGGACACAGCAGTTGCACGGGAATGCACAGGTATTCCATGCATTCCTGTGCAGACAGTCCCATCCATATCAACTGGCATACAGCGGCTGCATGGACACAGCCACTGTTCCCAACTTGACATCCATGTGGGTGCATGTCACTGAACTCACACTGTCTGCGTTTGGGGCCATACACCTACACCCGCACAGATGTCAGATCTGTACTTTCAGCTGCTGCGTCCCAACTGACATCAATAGGACTGCCTGCACAGAGATACGCAGAACACCTGTGCATCCCCGTGCAAGTAAACACAGCCCTCCATGGGCTTATGATTTACTATACCCTGTGCGAGCGAGGCCTTAGTAGGAATTTAGCAAAAAATAAACGAGGTTATACCCTGTTTATGTGTGAAAATAGGGATTTTAGTGTTTTCTTCTTTTATAAACTTTTGCGCAAATATTGCATGGGCTTAAAAATCAGTAGAACCTTCTTTTTATTCTACTGATCATGTGCTTTCAGAAAATGTATGGTTTGGGGGATCTTTTACAAACGCTGAAAGCTGTAAGTGAAAAGTTAAAAACTCCAGATTTTTTGAGAAGTTTTGCGTATGTTCGATTTTCACCATTTCACAAAAAGGTACAATTTTAAATTTACAAATATTTGTTATTTATTAACTCAACACAGGTTAAGATTTTATTATTAGTAAGTTTTTTTTTTTTTAGAAATGTTGTAAAATTTTCTGTGTTTATATTGCTAATACTGATTTTAGTGTATTTTTTGTGAAAATATTGCTTTATAAACATTTGCGCAAATATCGTGGGGCCTTAAAAATCAGTAGCGCCTTCTTTTTATTCTACTGATCATGTGTTTTCAGAAAATTTATTGTTTGGGGGATCTCTTACAAACTCGGAAATCTGTAAGGGAAAAATAAAAAGTAAATGGAAAAATTGCAAAAATAGTCCGCCGGCTGAGGTTAACCACTTGTCTACCGCCCACCGTCAAATGACGGCGGGCGGAAGACTCTCTTGTTCTTACCGGTCGTCATATGACGTCGCGGCTTTAAAGGCAGCTAGGGGGCGCACGCGCGCCCGCCGCTTCGCTGGGGACCCGATGCGCGTGCCCGGCGGCCGCGATGGCCGCCGGGCACCCGCGATTGCCCAGTAACCGAGCAGGACCATGGATCTGTGTGTGTAAACACACAGATCCACGTCCTGTCAGGGAGAGGAGACCGATGGTGTGTCCCTTGTACATAGGAACAACCATCGGTCACCTCCCCCAGTCAGTCCCCTCCCCCTACAGTTAGAACACATCTAGGAAACACATTTAACCCCTTTCTCGCCCCCTAGTGTTAACCCCTTCTCTGCCAGTCACATTTATACAGTAATCAATGCATTTTTATAGCAGGGATCGCTGTATAAATGTGAATGGTCCCAAAAATGTGTCAAAAGTGTCCGATGTGTCCGCTGCAATATAGCAGTCACGATAAAAATCGCAGATCGCCGCCATTACTAGTAAAAAAAAAATGCTATAAATCTATCCCCTATTTTGTATCTGCTAAAACTTTTGCGCAAACCAATCAATATACGCTTATTGCGATTTTTTTTTTTTTTTTTACCAAAAATATGTAGAAGAATACATATCGGCCTAAACTGAGGAAAATCTTTATTTTTATTTTTTTATTGATATTTATTATAGCAAAAAGTAAAAGAAACATTGTGTTTTTTTTCAAACTTGACGCTCTTCTTTTGTTTATAGCGCAAAAAATAAAAACCGCAGAGGTGATCAAATACCACCAAAAGAAAGCTCTATTTGTGGGAAAAAAAGGACGTAATTTCCTTTGGGAGCCACGTCGCACGACCACGCAATTATCATTCAAAGTGTGACAGCGCTGAAAGCTGAAAAATGGCTTGGGCAAGAGAGAATAAATTCAGTTCAGCTCAGCTTTCCTCATAGCTGAGCTCCTCCATGCCTCTTATCAGTTTGCTTGCCCTTCTCTGCAGTTTTCCCATTTCCCCAATATCCTTTTTGTAAACTGGTGCCCAAAACTTAACTGTATATTCTAGATGAGGTATTACTAATGATTTGTACAGTGGCAAAATAATAGACATGTGCATTTGTTTTCGTTCCAAATCCATTTTCGTCCGAATTTTGGGGATTTTCGTGTTCGTTTTAACAAACGATAACGAACGCGCAGAATCCGAAATCCGAAAGATCCGACATAAAAAATGCTTTATTTTCATTTCGTTGCGACAGGAGTTCGATATAGATAGAAGATTCAATGGTGACAATAGCGATTTGTGTCTATTAAATCTGCAGTTGAATGTGCCTAACCTAAATCTATTAGTCCAGGATTATTCAACATAGAGAGAAAAGATTCGACATCATAGAGAAATGAAGATTCGACAAAGCAGCTAAAAACATACGATCACTGCAAGCGGACATTTATGGTCAAATGCCCTGCCCATAGGCTATAGAAGAATTCTAATCTTGGTTGACTAGTAATAATAATTAATAAATATAATTATTACTAGTCATACAACATTAGAATTCCACTATAGTTTGTGGGCGGAAATGTACCATTGCGGCGTCGTACAGTTTAGCTGCTTCGTCGAATCTTCTTAGAACATTCGACAGACACCATAAGCCTTCAATTGACAGATTCGACCTTAATTCGGATTTTTGGACGAATGCATTTTTTAACTAAACAAAATAAATAAAAACAAATTTCGGGAGTAACTAAATAAATTTATTTTTCGGACGAAACCGAAATTCTGAAACAAAATATTTCAGTGTGCACATGTCTACAAAATAATGTTTCTCTTTCTGGAGTCCATATCTCTTTTAATAAAAGAGAGGATTTAGCTTGCTTTGGAAAATGCAGATTGGCATTGCATGCTATTATTAAGCCTAAGATCTACCTGAACACCCAGATCCTTTCCCACCATTGATTTCCCCAGTTGTACTGCCCCAAGTATGTAGGATGCTTACATATTTTAGGCCCTCAAGTTCATAACTTTACATTTATCAACATTAAACCTCATTTGCCAAATAGTCCCCAATTAAACAGTGCATTTAGGTAAGCTTGTAAATTGGAGACATCTTGTGAGGATGTTATTCCACTGTCATCTGCAAATACTGAAATGGTACTTTTAATCCAAGAATCTATATCATTCATAACTACCGTATATTAAAAAGTAAGTATCCCAACACTTGGGGTACACCACTAATAAATGTATATCATTCAGAGCATGAATCATTAACCACTACTCTCTGAATACGGTCTCTTACCCAGTTTTCTATCCATCTACAATTTACATTACATATTAGCAGTGTGTTTAGAAATGTATCAAACGCTTTGGCAAAATCCAAGTATACTTTATCCACAGCCACCCCTTTGTCTAAGGTTTTGCTTACCTCCTCATGAAAAGAATAAAAAGATTTTCTTTTTTGCAACTTCTGTATTTCATGAATCCATTCTGTCTGTTGCTAAAAATATTTTTTTCTAGCAAAAACTCACCTATATGAGATAAACTCTCTAGTATCTTCAGAGATATAGAAGTTAAACTTACAAGACTATAGTTACTTGGTAAAGACTTTGATCCCTTTTGAAATGTAGGCATTACATTGGCCTTACACCAATTCAGTGGTACTATACCAGTCATTAAAAAGTCCCTAAAAATTAGGAACAATGACTTTGCAATAACAGAGCTCAATTCTTTTAGGACATTTGACTCCGGTGCTTTATTTACCTTTATTCTGTCTAAATATTTCTGCACCATATCAAATTTGAGCCATAGTGGTTAATTTGGGACTATGTCAATATCGTTTCCATTATGGACTTGAGCTCCCCCATGCTTCTTTGTAAACATAGAGCTGAAGAAGCTATTTCACATATATATATATGTATACATATTTATATTCATAAATGTGTCTTCTGATTATTGTGTAAGAGCTTACATGCTCAGACCTTACATTTTTATTATTATTATATTTTAAGACTTTGGTTGTTTAACCACTTCGCGCCCGGGCCATATGAAAAAGACGTCCGCAAAGCAGTCGACAATTGCTGATAGGACGTCTATGGACATCCTCCCATTTACTCCCGCGATGCGCGCCACCGCGGGCGCGCATCGGAGAAAAGCTGTGCCCGCCGTGTCAGGTGGGTGCCGATGCGCGTGCCTGGCGGCCGCGATGTCCGCCAGGTACAAGCGATCGGCTGTCACAGAGCCAGGGACGTGGATCTCTGTGTGTAAACACAGAGATCCACGTCCTGTCAGGGAGAGGAGACGGATGGTGTGTCCCTTGTACATAGGGACACACCATCAGTCACCTCCCCCAGTCAGTCCCCTCCCCCCACAGTAAGAACATCTAGCAGGGAACATATTAACCCCTTGATCGCCCCCTAGTGGTTAACCCCTTCCCTACCAGTCACATTTATACAGTAATCAGGGCATATTTATAGCACTGTTCGCTGTATAAATGTGAATGGTCCCAAAAATGTGTCAAAAGTGTCCGATGTGTCCGCCATAATGTCACAGTCACAAAAAAAAAATCACAGATCGACGCCATTACTAGTAAAAAAAAAAAATAATAATAATAAAAAAAAAATCATAATTCTATTCCCTATTTTGTAGGCGCTATAAGTTTTGCGCAAACCAATCACTATACGCTTATTGCGATTTTTTTTTTTACCTAAAATATGTAGAATACGTATCGGCCTAAACTGAGGAAAAAAATAGTTTTAAAAAAAAAAAAATGGGATATTAATTATAGCAAAAATTAAAAAATATTGTGTTTTTTTTTCAAAATTGTCGCTCTATTTTTGTTTATAGCGCAAAAAATAAAAACCGCAGAAATGATCAAATACCACCAAAAGAAAGCTCTATTTGTGGGAAAAAAAGACGTCAATTTTGTTTGGGAGCCACGTCACACGACCGCGCAATTGTCATTCAAAGCGTGACAGTGCTGAAACCTGAAATTTCGCCTGGGCAGTAAGGGGGTTATGTGCCCAGTTGTCAAGTGGTTAAGTATAACTATTCAATACTAGCATTTTATCAGACCCTTAATACATACATATACTAGACATGTGCATTCGTTTTCGTCCGAATGCATTTTCGTCCGAATTTCAGCTATTTTCGTTATCGTTTTAACAAACGAAAACGAAAGCACAGAATCCGAAAACCGAAAGATCCGACATAAACAAATGCTTTATTTTCGTTTTCGTTGCTACAACAGTTCGATATAGATAGGAGATTCGACGTGACGCTGACAATAACAATCTGTGTCTATCGAACCTGTGGTCGAATGCGCCTAACCTTAACTCTATTAGTCCAGGATTATTCTACATAGGAGAGAAAAGATTCGACATTATAGAGAGAAAAGATTCGACATAGGAGAGAAAGATTCGACATAGGAGAGGAAAGATTCGACATAGGAGAGGAAAGATTCGACATAGGAGAAGAAAGATTCGACATAGGAGAGAAAAGATTCGACATAGGAGAGAAAAGATTTGACATTATAGAGAGAAAAGATTCGACATAGGAGAGAAAAGATTTGACATTATAGAGAGAAAAGATTTGACATTATAGAGAGAAAAGATTTGACATTATAGAGAGAAAAGATTCGACATAGGAGAGAAAAGATTTGACATAGGAGAGAAAAGATTCGACATAGGAGAGAAAAGATTTGACATTATAGAGAGAAAAGATTCGACATAGGAGAGAAAAGATTCGACATTATAGAGAGAAAAGATTCGACAAAGGAGAGAAAAGATTCGACATAGGAGAGAAAAGATTTGACATTATAGAGAGAAAAGATTTGACATTATAGAGAGAAAAGATTCGACATAGGAGAGAAAAGATTCAACATTATAGAGAGAAAAGATTCGACATAGGAGAGAAAAGATTCGACATAGGAGAGAAAAGATTTGACATTATAGAGAGAAAAGATTTGACATTATAGAGAGAAAAGATTCGACATAGGAGAGAAAAGATTCAACATTATAGAGAGAAAAGATTCGACATAGGAGAGAAAAGATTCGACATAGGAGAGAAAAGATTTGACATTATAGAGAGAAAAGATTTGACATTATAGAGAGAAAAGATTCGACATAGGAGAGAAAAGATTCGACATTATAGAGAGAAAAGATTCGACATAGGAGAGAAAAGATTCGACATTATAGAGAGAAAAGATTTGACATAGAGAGAAAAGATCACTGCTTGTGGGCGGAACATTCGACCGGAAATGTATGATTGCAGAGTCGTACAGTTTCGCTGCTCCGTCGAATCTTCTTTGAACATTCGACAGACACCATAAGCCTTCAATGACAGATTCGACCTTAATTAATTCAGATTTTCGGACGAATGCAATTTTTAACGAAAAACGAAATAAATAAAAATGAATTTCGGGAGTAACTAAATAAATTTATTTTTTGGACGAAAACGAAATTCCGAAACGAAATAATTCAGTGTGCACATGTCTAACATATACTGCCAGAACCAGGATTCATATTTATGTCAGTCATTTAACACAAGAAAAATATAGAAAGGGGGTCATCCATTTTTTAGATGATTTGTGTTTCTAGAAGTTCTAATTAATTATCCTGCCATCATTAGAGAATGGATAAGGTCCTTAGTACTAATTTAAAGGCAAAACTATACCATCTTGCTCTGTGTTGAAGCTCTGTGCCAAATTTTGCTTGTGCTTTTCCATTTGTTCTTTTTAGCCAATGAAAGCAACAAAAAAAGATGCAATTTTTTAGCCATAAGTTGAAACTTTTACAGAGTTGAAGGCTGTGTGCTTACACAGAGTAGCAGATACTCCCCCCAACTCCAATGTGATATTGGTGCAAGATTTGTGGAACTGTTCATAAACTGTACTCAGGAAGCTTCCCTTATTCATTGCTATAAGATGAACTACAAATTTTTGGAGTGATCACTAGACAGATGTACAATTCCACGAATGTGTGCAATCAGTTGCAGCAACCAGATTTGTTATAGGTGCTTGAAGAAAAGGTGGGAAACCTTGTCATTCATGGTAATTCCTAATATCTAATGCAGTGTGTCTCAATTTTTAAGTTCCTACAGTGGTGTTTTAAAGCCCAACTCCAGCCAAGTTTTTTAATTTTGAGGGGAGTGTGGTGAGATTAGAAATTATTATTATTATTATTATTATTATTATTATTATTATGCAGGATTTATATTTACAGTTTGCGCAGTGCTTAACAATGTGAGTGTATACAGTACAGTTACATTACAATTTAATATAGGAGGAATCAGGGGGCCCTGATTGTTAGCGCTCACAATCTAAAAGGGAGGTCCAAGTAATACAAAAGGGTAATAACTGTGGGGGATGAGCTGATGGAGAAAATAAAGTACAGTTATTAGGTGGGGGCAGGATAGGCGTTTCTGAAAAGATGAGTTTTTAGGGATCATCTTAAAGTAGATAGAGTCGGACAGATTGGGTTAGGAAATTCCATAGAAAGTGAGAGGCTCAGGAAAAGTCCTGTTGGCGAGCATGGGAGGTGACAAGGGGGCTAGAGAACAGGAGGTCTTTGGAGGAACAAAGAGAACAATTTGTTTGGTATTTTGAGACTAGGTTAGTGATGTAGCTGGGGGCCGTGTTTTGGATGGCTTTGTAAGTTGTTGTTAGTATTTTTAATTTAATTTGTTGGGTGAGCGGAAGTCAATAGATGGATTAGCAGAGAGGAGTAGCAGACACTGAACAGTTGGTAAGGTGGATGAATCTGGCAGCAGAATTTGTGATGGACTGAACAGGGCATAGCCTATGTAGAGGTAAGCCAATGAGGGGGGAGTTGCAGAGTTTGAGGCGAGAGATGACCAAGGAGTGAACTAGGAGCTTTGTGGTGTCATTTGGTTAAGAAGGGGCATATTTTTGGAGATGTTACGTAGGTTGAGGTAGCAAACTTTAGACAGTGCTAGGATGTGGGGCCAAAAGGATAGTTCGGAGTCCAGGCTAACATTTAGCATGTTGGCATGCGGGGACGGGTTGATAGTTGTGCCATCAATCTTGACGGAGAAGTAAGGGGAAGAGTCAGGTGGAGGAGAAAATATTATGAGCTCAGTTTTGGATAGACTGAGTTTGAGAAAGTGGTGTGACTTCCAGACTGATATGTCTGTTAGTAAATTAATGATACATGTGGAGACTGATGGAGTAAGCTGTGGGTAGAGAGATAGATTTGGGTGTCATCAGTGTAGAAATGGTATTGGAAGCCATGGGAGGCATCAACTGACCCAGGGAGGACAGGAGGTGTAGATTGAGAATAAGAGAGGTCCCCGAACAGAACCCTGGGGGACCCCAACGGAAAAAGGAAGAGGAGAGGAAAAAGTAAAATTGTAATTGACTCTGAAAGTGCAGTGGGATAGGTAGGATGAGAACCAGCGAAGGGTACAGTCACAGAGACCAAAGGAGTTGTGTTTTTTTAGGAGAAGGGTGGTGGTCCACTGTGTGAAAGGCAGCAGAGAGGTCCACAAGTAGTAGTACAGAATAGTGTCCATTGGTTTTAGCCATTAGTAGATCATTTGTGAGTTTTAGGAGAGCAGTTTCTGTGGTGTGTTGAGAGCAAAATGCAGACTGAAGGGGATCAAGAAGGTTATTTTCAGTAAGATGGTTGCTCAGTCCGTTGTAGAAGGAGATAAGGTGTAGGTTGTTAAGATTTGTTGGTCCAGTGAGGGCTTTTTAAATATGGGGGTGACTAGTACATGTTTTAAAGATATATAAAGAAAAACCCACCAGGGAGAAACCTAGAGAGTTGGACTCCCCCTGGATAAAGAAGCCACAGGTGGACCACGCCGCTTATGAAAACAGATAACTTTTAATGGTACAAAAAAATTAATTAAATAATAATAGAAAAATCAATACACAAATTACTGATGCTCAAAAAAACCCACACCAGCACCCACAGACAATTAAAATTAATATGATGACGTGGGAGCTGGAGGTGGTCCACACTATGCCGATGTACCTCAGCCATGCACTTCTTTGGCTGAGGTACATCGATGATGTCCTTTTGGTGTGGCAGGGCGATATGGAGCAACTACAGGAATTTCTACTTGAGCTTGGTGTTAACGATAGGAACATTAGGCTTACTTATACTGTTGACTCTAAGTCTATTTCCTTTCTGGACCTAAATGTTTCTATTGTTGATAACCGCGTGACCATGTGTACTTTCATAAAGCCCACTGCCGCCAATACCCTTCTCCAGGCCTCAAGCCACCATCCTGATCACTTGATCAAGGGCATCCCTGTGGGTCAGTTTCTGTGTTTACGCAGGAACTGTACAAGTGATAATGATTTCAAACGTGAGGCAGTCGATATGCATGGCAGATTCAGAGAGCGGGGTTATTCCCAGAAATTGCTAGATAGAGCACGCAAAAAGGCTTGGAAAACCAATAGGTGTGATCTCCTTAAAACTCAATCAAAGACAGCTGTCAAAAACAAAGATAAAAATAAAAATAATTTCCCACGTCTTGTCACTACCTATGGTACACAATGGAATGATGTCAGGTTGGTCTTGGAAAAGCACTGGGGGTTACTTACAAGGTCCCCCTTGCTCCATGAAATTGTGGGACCCTGCCCACAGATGGTGGCAAGGAGAGCTCGGTATTTACGAGATACCTTGGTCCATTCAGAACACACAAGGGAGCGGACGACTAGCTGGTTGACCGATCTTCCCCCTCTAAAAGGGATGTATGCCTGTGGTCACTGCCAGATCTGCAGTCATGTAGAAAAAACAGCAGAGTTTACCAATGCGGATGGCAGCACCCGGTTTTCCATCAATAAATTTATTAATTGCGCAACAACCAGGGTAATCTATATGCTTGAATGTCCCTGTCATAAGTACTATGTTGGAAAGACCAAAAGACAGCTGCGCATTCGCATTGGTGAACATCTCCGGAGCATTAAAAACTCGGCCAAATATGTTAAAGATGTAGGTCAACTACATTTCTCTAAAGGTAAGGCCAGAGAGGAACTGTCTCCGATAGCTTTACATTTTGCCGAGTTTCATGACAGCAATATATCTGGCTTGAGGGTCAAGGGAATCTACACTCTGGACTTGTCAGCCAGACGAGGGGACTTCGATACAGTCCTCCTACAACGTGAAAAAATGTGGATCTTCAAACTTGGTACTATGGCCCCCATTGGCTTGAATGTTGAATGTAGCTTTCAGCCATTTCTGACCAGATAACCTACTGTATAAACTACTAGTGTCTTACCCTCTATACGATACCAGTATGTGTATGGAATATTTTAATTCACGCCATATGCACATCTAGGATGATACATACCTTTATTCCTTCCTTGAGGTTTTTATATGGCTAAATACCATTAAATGGTTACTGACTGGCTACATCCATATCGAGTCTATTGAGGTAGATTATTATGGTAGAGCCATGTCCTATACCTTTACCTATAGGGGGGTAATAAATCTTCTCCTACAAGTGCTATATTTCCCTACCTGTTTCTTTATTGGTTACTTTTTACTGCCAGTGTTCTGATTTATTTTGATTGATTTATCTATCTAATTGCCCACGTTCGTGTCTATATGTCTATCCATGGTGAACATTAACTGTTTGACTCATATTATCTGCCGTTTATTTTGCGTTCTAACCTAACAGGGGGATATACTATATTATCTTGCCCCTGTTGGCTTCTAGCAATGGGCCCCTGTTTACTATGGATGACATGTGGCAGGAATATGGGTAATGGCTATTATACATACCTATAGGGGTGATATCATTATCTCTGTTTTTTTTTTCATTTTTTATATATAAAAAAATGTTTTTATTTTGAAATATTTAAATTTATTTTTATAATTTGCTATCTATCCATTGCTGATGGTGATCTCTGCGACTGGTGAATGAACTTTTACTATAACAGTGTTCTAGGGAGTGACATCTAGTGGATTCCCTTTGCAACACAGCTGGTACCACTTACAGGTTGATTTAAACTTATGTATATAAGGACCTGGTTTATGCCCCTCCCTATCCCTTGATGAAAGCCCCTCCTATGGGCTGAAACATGTCGGATTACATGTTGTAGTAACGTTCCTCCGTTACACACAGCTACGCTGTATGGACGCATGCGCTCTGCACTGAGACTGGACTGAGCTGAGCTGAGTTGAAGCATCACGCTGTGTAGCAGGCTCTCTATATGCGGCTTGAGTGATTGTGGGAGCGGGACTTTTAGCTCTCTGCCCGATCCTGGATGACTGACGCCTGGAAGACTTATACAAGGCACTAATATTCCTCTTATCTAGGAGAATCAGCACCTTTGACCCCCGCACGGGGTGAACATGCCAATGACGGCCGTATTATCTGCTGTGAATGCCTCCTATTGATACAGAGAAGACAAACCCTGCAACACAGGACGAGTGTCTGCTGCTCCCAGGCTGGGTGAGGGGACCTTCGGTCCAAGCAATGTCACTTTATTCAGGCTGCTGTTCATACTGCTGTTTCATCTAGCCACTTGATGATCACAACTGCCTGTCTTATCCACACTCAGTGGTTTTTTGCTGTCTGCTGCCAATTTGCTGCCCTGCATTGACCTGCGTTTTCTATTTTTGCTTTTTCTGCTTTTTGCTTGCTTCAACCAGTGAATAGATTGATATAATGTGACCTATCCAATTTTCATTCATCATTGCTATTTCATACCAAAATACTCAATTAGAACCGTATTTTTTGCATGGTGTCACTTTTTTATCCCAGTTTCAGCTTTTCATTGCACAGCTATATCTGCATTTTTCATGTTCCTTTGGAACTGGTCTAGCCCTATTGACTGGCCCTATTATACACAGGGCCATTACCTGGACCAATTTTCCAGTTGATTACCCTGCTCTAATGCATGCATGCGTCCGCATTTAAGTAGTTTGTGGTTTTAATATTGATGACGTCATCATATTAATTTTAATTGTCTGTGGGTGCTGGTGTGGGTTTTTTTGAGCATCAGTAATTTGTGTATTGATTTTTCTATTATTATTTAATAAATTTTTTTGTACCATTAAAAGTTATCTGTTTTCATAAGCGGCGTGGTCCACCTGTGGCTTCTTTATCCAGGGGGAGTCCAACTCTCTAGGTTTCTCCCTGGTGGGTTTTTCTTTATATATCTATCTATAGGCCACAGAGACCGCACCTGACTTGGTGAGTCCGCCATCTAAACGTCACACTGTGCGTCTGTTATTTTTCAGGCTCTGCTTGGCAGTGTGGAGGCAAGAATTTTTAGTATTTTTGAAGGGCAGATTTAAATTGGTTTAAATCTTTCTGAGACTTAGTCTTATGCCACAGGCGCTCAAGAGCATGGCTACATTTTTCAGACTTCTGGAGTCATATTTTTGCCAAGGTTGTAGGGGTTGGGGCCTGATTCTGTGTAAAGTGAGGGGGGCAAGCAAGATGGAGAACAATAAGCTGATGTAGACAGAAGTAGCTAGGTTGGTGCAAAAGAGGCGTGAGATTTTGTCATACAGTAGAGTTGGTCAGTAGAAGAGTAGAGAAGATAAGGGTTAACCACTTAAGCCCCGGACCATTTGGTAGCTAAAGGACCAGAGGTGAATTCAGAATTTTGCACTGCGCTGCTTTAACTGTAAATTGTGCGGACATGCAATGTTGTACCCAAACGAAATTTGCGTCCTTTTCTTCCCACAAATAGAGCTTTCTTTTAATGGTATTTGATTGCCTCTGCGATTTTTATTTTTTGCGATATAAACGGAAAAAGGCCGAAAATTTTGAAAAAAAATGATATTTTCTACTTTTTGTTATAAGAAAAATCGAATAAACTCAATTGTAGTCATACATTTAGGCCAAAATGTATTCAGCCACATGTTTTTAGTAAAAAAATGTCAATAAGCGTATATTTATTGGTTTGCGCAAAAGTTATAGAGTTTACAAACTAGGGTACATTTTCTGAAATTTACACAGCTTTAAATTTATGACTGCCTATCTCATTTCTTGAGGTGCTAAAATGACAGGGCAGTACAAAACCCCCCCAAATGACCCCATTTTGGAAAGTAGACACCCCAAGGAAATTGCTGAGAGGCATGTTGAGCCCATTGAATTTTTTCTTTTTTTGTCCCAAGTGATTGAATAATGACAAAAAAAAAAAAAAAATTACAAAAAGTTGTCACTAAATGATATATTGCTCACACATGCCATGGTTATATGTGGAATTTCACCCCAAAATACATTTTGCTGCTTCTCCTGAGTACGGGGATACCACATGTTTGGGACTTTTTGGGAGCCTAGCCGTGTACGGGACCCCGGAAACCAAGCACCGCCTTCAGCATTTCTAAGGGCGCAAATTTTTGATTTCACTCCTCACTACCTATCACAGTTTCGAAGGCCATAAAATGCCAAAATAGCACAAACCCCCCCCAAATGACCCCATTTTAGAAAGTAGACACCCCAAGGAAATTGCTGAGAGGCCTGTTGAGCCCATTGAATATATTTTTTTTTTGTCCCAAGTGATTGAATAATGACAAAAAAAATAAAAAAAAATAAATTACAAAAAGTTGTCACTAAATGATATATTGCTCACACATGCCATGGTTATATGTGGAATTACACCCCAAAATACATTTTTCTGCTTCTCCTGAGTACGGGGATACCACATGTGTGGGACTTTTTAGGAGCCTAGCCGCGTACGGGACCCCGAAAACCAAGCACCGCCTTCAGGATTTCTAGGCACAAATTTTTGATTTCACTCCTCACTACCTATCACAGTTTCGAAGGCCATAAAATGCCAAAATCGCACAAAACCCCCCCAAATGACCCCATTTTGGAATATAGACACCCCAAGCTATTTTCTGAGAGGAATGGCGAGTATTTTACAGCTCTCATTTGTTTTTGAAAATGAAGAAAGAAAATATATATATATATATATATTTTTCAATTTTCAAAACTTTGTGACAAAAAGCGAGATCTGCAAAATACTCACAATACCTCTCAGCAAATAGCTTGGGGTGTCTACTTTCCAAAATGGGGTCATTTGGGGGGGTTTTGTGCTATCTGGGCATCCCGAAACTGTGATAGGCAGTGAGAAGTGAAATCAAAAATTTACACCCTTAGAAAGCCTGAAGGCGGTGCTTGGTTTTTGGGGTCCCGTACGTGGCTAGGCTCCCAAAAAGTCTCACACATGTGGTATCCCCGTACTCAGGAGAAGCAACAGAATGTATTTTGGGGTGTAATTCCACATATGCCCATGGCATGTTTGAGCAATATATCATTTAGTGACAACTTTGTGCAAAAAAAAAAAAAAAAAAATTGTCGTTTTTCCGCAACTTGTGTCAACATATAAAATATTCCATGGACTCGACATGCCTCTCAGTATATAGCTTGGGGTGTCTACTTTCCAAAATGGGGTAATTTGGGGGGTTTTGAACTGTTCTGGCATTTTATACACAACATTAGGAAGCTTACATCCACTCTTCTAACCACTTGAAGACAAAGCCCTTTTTGACACTTTTTGTTTACATGAAAAAAAATTTTTTTTTGCAAGAAAATTATGTTGAACCCCCAAACATTATATATATTTTTAAAGCAAAGGCCCTACAGATTAAAATGGTGGGTGTTGCATTTTTTTTTCTACACAGTATTTGCGCAGCGATTTTTCAAACGCATTTTTTGGGTTAAAAAATACACTTTTTTTAATTTTAATGCACTAAAACACACTATATTGCCCAAATGTTTGATGAAATAAAAAAGATGATCTTAGGCCGAGTACATAGATACCAAACACGACATGCTTTAAAATTTCGCACAAACGCGCATTGGCGACAAACTACATACATTTTTAAAAGCCTTTAAAAGCCTTTACAGGTTACCCCAGTAGATTTACAGAGGAGGTCTACTGCTAAAATGATTGCCCTCGATCTGACCTTCGCGGTGATACCTCACATGCATGGTGCAATTGCTGTTTACATATGACGCCAGACCGACGCTTGCGTTCGCCATTGGGCAAGAGCAGGGCAGGACAGGGGTGCCTTTTTTTTCTTTTTTTTTTTATTATTAATTTTGCTTTTTTATTTTATTTTTAAATTGTTCCTTCCAAGTATTTTTTTTTTTTTTATCATTTTTATTGTTATCTCAGGGAATGTAAATATCCCCTATGATAGCAATAGGTAGTGACAGGTACTCTTTTTTTTAAAAAACTGGGGTCTTCTAGACCCGAGTATTTTCCTCTGCCCTCAAAGCATCTGACCACACCAAGATCGGTGTGATAAAATGCTTTCCCAATTTCCCAATGGCGCTTTTTATATCCGGGGGGGCATTCCCTCCCACTGCTTGTAAAAGCAGTCCAGAGGCTAATTAGCCACTAGGATTGCTTTTAAATGAAAGCCGGCCGCAGGCTGAAAAGAATGATACCAAGATGATACCTAAACCCGCAGGCATCATTCTGGTATAAACATTCAAAGTCCAGCAACATACCAGTACGTTGCTGGTCCTTGTTGGACATGTATTGTAATCTTTTTATTTCATGCAGCCAGTTGGCTGAACGAAAAAAGAGATTGATCGGTGGGTATGCCCACCATTAGAATACCGCCCTTCATCCACCCACTTCCAATGATGGGCATACACGCACCATTTATATATGCCGAAGCATGGGGGCATCCTCCCGCAAAAAAGTTATGCCGCACACACATGGTCGGACTTTTCCACGGGCAAGCCTCCGTCGGAATTTCGACCGTATGTACGCAGCATTAGGAGCAAAATCGCTCCTCTGCCCCTGCTGCCCCAATGCTTCGGCATATTTGCTTTTTTTTTTAACTGTGGTGGTGAAATCACCTCCTACAGCACTGGAGTCGCAGGGATCAGGCCTGTCTCTGCGAACGCTGCAGTTATGTGTGTTTTTGTTTTGTAAGTGACAGTGATCGATCGATACTGCACTTGAGTGGCCTGGGCTGGACGGAGGGGCAAAACACAGGTGCCAGCAGGTATCTGGGCTGATCCCGCTAACACTGCGTTTTTGGGAACCCTAAACTGCTAGGGACGCTAGTATAGATCTGATCAGATCAGATATTGATCTGTTCAGATACTATACCACTAAGGGGGGTGTATGCTTCACGCGTGGGTGTTAGCGTTACTGGCACAAACTTGACGCTGCCTGGGGTGTGACTCAGACCCTCTCTGACGCTAAAACCTAATTGATATCACCCGCCGGGCGATCAGGGGGTTAAACCTTTATTGGGTTATATACACGGCGGGTGCCCTGACACTATAAAAAGCAAACTAACTAACCAGCGTCACCCGTAACACTTATATGGTGATCACTGGTGAAAGGGTTAACTAGGGGCAATCAGGGGGTTAAAACCTTTATTAGATAATATATGGGGGTACCTGACGCTATAAAAACCTGCGGCGAACCTAAAAAAAATTAACAGCTACCGATCTGCATCACCGACACTAAGACAGCGTTTAGAAAAACGATCGCTTAGCGACAGTGGTGATGGGGGTGGAAGGGTTACCTGGGGGGGGCGATCAAGGGGGTTAAACCTTTATTAGATAATATATTGGGGTACCTGACGCTATAAAAACATGCAGCGAACCTAAAAAAAATTACTGGCTACGATCTGCATCACCGACACTAAGACAGCGTTTAGAAAAACAATTGCTTAGCGACAGTGGTGATAGGGGGTGAAAGGGTTACCTGGGGGGCGATCAAGTGGGTTAAACCTTTATTAGATAATATATTGGGGTACCTGACGCTATAAAAACCTGCGGCGAACCCAAAAAAAATTACCGGCTACCGATCTGCATCACAGACACTAAGACAGCGTTTAGAAAAACGATCGCTTAGTGACAGTGGTGATAGGGGGTGAAAGGGTTACCTGGGGGGCGATCAAGGGGGTTAAACCTTTATTAGATAATATATTGGGGTACCTGACGCTATAAAAACATGCGGCGAACCTAAAAACAATTACTGGCTACGATCTGCATCACCGACACTAAGACAGCGTTTAGAAAAACAATTGCTTAGCGACAGTGGTGATAGGGGTGAAAGGGTTACCTGGGGGGCGATCAAGGGGGTTAAACCTTTATTAGATAATATATTGGGGTACCTGACGCTATAAAAACCTGCGGCGAACCTAAAAAAAATTACCGGCTACCGATCTGCATCACAGACACTAAGACAGCGTTTAGAAAAACGATCGCTTAGTGACAGTGGTGATAGGGGCTGAAAGGGTTACCTGGGGGGCGATCAAGGGGGTTAAACCTTTATTAGATAATATATTGGGGTACCTGACGCTAAAAAAACATGCGGCGAACCTAAAAAAAATTACTGGCTACGATCTGCATCACCGACACTAAGACAGCGTTTAGAAAAACAATTGCTTAGCGACAGTGGTGATAGGGGGTGAAAGGGTTACCTGGGGGGCGATCAAGGGGGTTAAACCTTTATTAGATAATATATTGGGGTACCTGACGCTATAAAAACCTGCAGCGAACCTAAAAAAAATTACTGGCTGCCGATCGGCATCACTGACGCTAAGACAGCGATCAGAAAAATGATCGCTAAGCGACAGTGGTGATAGGCGGTGAAAGGGTTATCTGGGGGGTGATCAGGGGGTTAAACCTTTATTAGGGGGGGTTAGGGGGCTACACTGGACCTAAGACTAAACTTTGGTGACACTTTTACAGTCACAAATGTCACTGATTGCAGTGATCACTAAATAAATGGTCACTGCAATCAGTGACACTGTGACTGGGGGCTGGGGGGGGGTGATCTAGGGGGTGATCTGGGGTGTCTGGGGGGGCCTGGGGGGCGATTTATGTCCCTATGTGTCCTGGTGTCAGTGTAGTGTTGTGTGCACTGACCTGATGTCTTCTCTTGTACGGCGCTCGGTATATGTGAGCGCCGCACCAGAGATGACATCACTTCCTCCTGCTCCCTCTGTCTGACACAGACAGAGGGGGCATTTCCATTCGCCGGGAGCGATCGCGAGGGGGTGGCCAGAAACGAATGGCTGCCCCCTCATCCCGGAACGCTCCCGGACACTTAGCCACCGCTCACTGTACAGAAGGGGGGTCCGATTGGACCCCCCAACCATACAAAGGCAATCACGTACACTCTACGTGATTGTGCCTGTCGGTGCCATTCTGCCGACGTATATATACAGTGAGCGGTCGTTAAGTGGTTAAAGGGGTTGTAAATGTAAATGTTTTTTACCTTAATGGATCCTATGCATTAAGGTGAAAAAACATCCGACAATGCCGCCCCCCCCAAGCCCCCATTTTACTTACCTGACCCCTCGACAGTCTCGCGCTCGCCCCCGTCATCCTCCTTGTTCCTGAGCCTGGCCGTTGATTGGCAACAGTAAATGGATTGAAAGCAGCACAGCCATTGGCTGGCACTGATGTCAATCACATCCAATGACGCAGCACACCGGGGAGCGGGGCCGAGTGACACAGTAGTCGGCTATGGCCGCCGCTGTATTACGGGAGCGCGCCCACAATAACTCCACACCATGCGAGCTCGCTCGCATGAAGGTGTGGCGTCCTTGCGGGGAGGAGCTGAGACAGCCACAGAGGGACCCCAGAAGACCAGGATCGGGGCCACTGTGTGCAAAACGAGCTGCACAGTGGAGGTAAGTATAACATGTTTGTTTTTTTTTTGTTTTTTTAAACGGAACCTTTAGTGTCCCTTTAATGTGGTGGAGGTTTCTGCAGGTAACTGTTAGGCGGTTGGAGGGAGAGAGCAAAGATAATAAGGTGGTGATCAAGGAGAGAGAAAGGATTGTTGGCGAGGTTTCATGGAGGGCATAGGTAGGAGAAAACAAGGTCAAGGGTGTTGTTGTCAGAGTGAGTAATAGCATGTATTCATTGCTTCAGGTCAAAAGAGGAGGTTAGACTAAAAGTAATGAAGTATGAACAGAAGTAGGAGTATGAGTATTAACAGGGATGTTGAAGTCACCAAGAATGATTGTGTTAATTTCATAAGAGAGAAAGTAGGGCAGCCAGGCAGAGAAGTCATCAAGGAAGGTGGATACAGGTCCAGGGGTCAGTAGATCACAGAAATTCTTAAAGTATTGGAGAAAATAGACAAATGCAATGTGCCTCAAATGAGGAGTGTGACAGAGAGAGAGGAAGGTGAAGTGGGGATAGAAGTATTCCCACTCCAATTCCCTTCCATTTACTGGGTCTGGGGGAGTTAGTCCAGAGAAGGCTGCCATGGGTGAGGGAAGCAGGAGAAGCAGTGTCAGATTCATGGAGCCAGGTTTCAGTAATGGCAAGTAGATTAACCTCCCTGGCGGTATGATTCTGTCTGGAATTATGTACCAAAAGCGGTACAATTATTTTGCATGGAAATTTGGTGTTATGTATTGTAGGCCTGCGATTCTTAGTAATTACTTACTTAAACCTGACCAAACAAGAGTCTAGTAGACATCCCAGGTATGATAAAGTTTGAAACACAAAATCATAAATTATAATATAATAAATAACTATAAATAATTATAACAAATAGTAATGTAATTATAATAAAAATTATTTAATAATGTAATCAAATCAAAAACACTAAAATTTGCTCAGTTGCAGAATTGTCGCTGTCATTAGATTCAGTGTTTGATGACGAATTTCCCCACAAATCGCTATTGCTCAGTTCTGCGAGTGATTCTAATTTATTGTCGCTGTTTTTTAGCTGGTCTAAAACCACTTTTGACATAAAGGGACACTTTTTGGTTGCTATGGACAATCTCCAGTTTCCAGGCAGAAAGAAAAGTTGTTATTATATAAAACTGCACGCAGGACACTGGGCAGACCACTAGGGACAAAGGGGGTGTGTAATTATTACATACAGTACTGTAATTAGTAAGATTACAGTATACTGTATGTATACTATGTGTTTCACTTTTTGAATTTGGCGCCGAACTCCGTCCCCGTGCGTCGCAACGTCGCAGGGAACGGAGCTCGGCACTCGGCAGTGAGGATCGAGCGAGACACGGCTCGCAGACACTGCGGGAGGACATCGCAGGATTCAGGGAACAAGGTAAGTAACTTCCCCTGGATACTGCGATGCAGCCCGAGTCGGGCTCGGGGTTACCGCTCTTAGCATAAAAAAATCACCCCGAGCCAGACTCGGGAATACCGCTAAGGAGGTTAAAGCAGTTAGTGATAAAGAGGTCATGGAGAGAGGTGAGTTTGTTAAAGACAGAGCAGGTATTCTAAAGGGCACAAAAGGTGTGGAAGCTTGTTTTGGGAAAAAGGAGGCCCGAGGTTTTGGGATATGTCCCCAGACATTAGAAGAAGCAGAAGGGTGAGGGAGGTAATATAAGGAGTGTGATTTATATGAAGTTATATGCCCCAGTATCTTGGAGGTTTTATTTTCATGTGGGTTTAGAATTAGCATGAGTTGGTAAGGGGAGGACAGATGTGAGAGATTTACAAAACTTGAAACATTCCCCTACAATTCTGTTACAGGTAACATAAAATATTATACATTGTTCTTGTTTTATAGTGCGTTGAAACTGTATACAGGTATTTCTCTATAAATCACCCTGTATATAGGCTGTGGGGTGGAGAAGAGTAGGGATGAGCTTCGAGTTCGAGTCAAACTCATGTTCGACTCGAACATTGCCTGTTCGCCGAATTTGGGGTGTTTGCGGCAAATTCGAAAAGTCTATGGGAAAAATCTAAAGTGCTAATTTTAAAGGCTTATATGCAAGTTATTGTCATAAAAAGGGTTTGGGGACCCGGGTCCTGCCCCAGGGGACATGTATCAATGCAAAAAAAAGTTTTAAAAACGGCCGTTTTTTCGGGAGCAGTGATTTTAATAATGCTTTAAGTGAAACAATAAAAGTGAAATATTCCTTTAAATTTCGTACCTAGTGTGTATAGTATGCATGTAAAGTCGCGCTTGTTTCCCGTGCTTAGAACTGTCCCTGCACAAAGTGTCATTTCTGAAGGAAAAAAAGTCATTTAAAACTCACTCGCTGCTATAATGAATTGTCGGCTCCCGGCAATACATAGAAAAGTCATTGATAAAAAAAAAAGCGTGGGGGTCCCCCCAAATTCAATTACCAGGCCCTTCAGGTCTGGTATGGATATTAAGGGGAACCCTGCCGCAAATTTAAAAAAAATGCGTGGAGTTCCCCCAAATATCCATACCAGGCCCTTCAGGTCTGGTATGGATTTTAAGGGGAACTCCACCCCAAATTTTAAAAAATCCCCCCAAAATCCATACCAGACCCTTTTTCTGAGCACGCAACCTGGCAGGCCGCAGGAAAAGAGGGGGGACAAGAGAGCGCCCCCCCTCCTGAACCGTACCAGGCCACATGCCCTCAACATGCCCACAGACCCCCACAACCACCGGGCAAGGGTTGTGGGGATGAGGCCCTTGTCCCCATCAACATGGGGACATCCTCCCCATGTTGAGGGCATGTGGCCTGGTACGGTTCAGGAGGGGGGGCCCTTTCTCATCCCCCCCTCTTTCCCTGTGGCCTGCCAGGTTGCGTGCTCAGATAAAGGGTCTGGTATGGATGAACTCCACGCTTTTTGTTTATTTTTATTTATCAATGACTTTTCTCTTTATTTCCGGGAGCCGACAATTCATTATAGCCGTGAGTGAGTTTTAAATTACTTTTTTTCCTTCAGAAATGACACTTTGTGCAGGGACAGTTCTAAGCACGGGAAACAAGCGCGACTTTACAGGCATACTATATACACACCCTAGGTACGATATTTAAAGGAAAATTTCACTTTTATTTCTTAATTTTAAGCATTATTAAAATCACTGCTCCTGAAAAAACTGCAGTTTTTAAAACTTTTTTTTGCATTGATACATGTTCCCTGGGGAAGGACCCTGGTCCCCAAACCCTTTTTAGGACAATAACTTGCATATTAGCCTTTATAATTAGCACTAATGATTTTGAACGTTCGAGTCCATTGTATTTAATAGGGTTCTAAAGTTCACGCAAACATTCTGGCTGTTCGCAGGTTCTGGTGCGAACCGAACAGGGGGGTGTTCGGCTCATCCCTAGAGAAGAGGGGTGAAGGAAATAGTTTAAGGAGAGAGGACACAACTATCAGATGGAGTGTATATTACAGAGAGGATGGAGAGCTGAAACAAGGTCTGTTTGGTGTTGTTCAAAGTAGTTTTCTGTGTGTTTTTGCTTTGTGCAATCGCTGAAGTGCTCCCACTTAAATAATTAACCTCCACTTATAAAGGGAACCACAGCAAATGTATTTCCCCCATACAGGTGGTTTAGCTTTATACTGTTAGGAGTGAGGATGTTTGCTTGTCAATTCACTTATCTGGAGTTAATAAAGTGTTAGAAATTCTGTATATAACCCTATAGAACAGACAGTGCACAGTCCACATGGACTTTGCTGTTTAACTGCAGACAGAAAATATATACCGTATATACTTGAGTATAAGCTGACCCGAATATAAGCCGAGGCACCTAATTTTACCACAAAAAACTGGGAAAAATTATTGACTCGAGTATTAGCCTAGGGTGTCCATCTGCATGCCTCACTTTGCCTCACTGTGCCCATGCCTCACTGTGCCCATGCCTCACTGTGCCCATGCCTCACTGTGCCCAATCTCCCTGATTTCCTGCGCTGTGTGACTAGACTGATGTTTAACATGGGAGTCTATGGAAGGGGTTCCGGGCTCTGAAAAATCAGTGCTCCCCGGCCGTAGGTCCCCCGGTCAACAAACTTTGCACAATTGTAGAGGAAGAGTGGGGCTACATGTGTGACAAGTTTGGGGTCCAGGGGACCTACGGCTGGCTGGGATCAGGCGCAAAAATTTGAAGATGGACACAGACTCGAGTATAAGCCAAGGGGGGCATTTTCAGCACAAAAAATTGTGCTGAAAAACTCGGCTTATACTTGAGTATATACGGTATACTGTATATCACTACTAAATACTGATGTACAGTAGTTGTTGCACAAAATACAATTCTGTATTCCAACATAAAGGAAGCCTGGCTAGCAAAGCAAACTTTCCACATCAGAATCACACTTGCAAGAGTGCACAGTTGTAAAACATAAGATCAAGTCCATCATTTAGGTAAGACACTAAAGGACAAAATAAACATCACAATGTGGACAGGGATACAAATGGTGAAGCAGCCAACATACCAGAGATACAGAAACAATAAAATCATAATCCATTTTCAGTTTTGGGTGGATATGAAGCAGTCAACATACCAGAGACACAAATAATGAAATTCTGTCAGGTTAACAATAATGGAATATATGTAACTGAGGTGTTGGATTAGAGTCATCAATGGATCATGGTTTGAGGAGTCCAAACAAATTCATAATAAGCTGATCTCAAACAAAAAACAGTGTGCCTCTTAAAGAGTAAACTTCCTCTGCAGACTTTTTATAGGTAAGGCTTACCTATACCGGAGAACAGAACAAGAGACCCCCCGAAGTCGGAAGAAGACGACGAGGAAGACCAGGACCCCGCTAGCAAAAGAGCTGGAAGAAGATAGCGGGGCGCCCGGCAGAAAGACCCCCGAAGTCGGAAGAAGACGACGGGGAAGACCGTGACCCCACTAGCAAAAGAGCTGGAAGAAGATAGCGGGGCGCCCGGCGGAAAGACCCCCGAAGTCGCAAGAAGACCCCCGGAGCTGCCTAATAAATTACTTTAAAAACCTGTGTTGTGTTTTTTATTGACTTTTTTTGCCACCAGGTGAGTGGGTAGGGGTACGATGTACCCCATACTCATTCACATAGGGTGGGGGGCCATATCTGGGGTCCCCCCTTATTAAAGGGGGCTCCCGGATTCCGATAAGCCCCCCGCCCACAGACCCCGACAACCAATGGCCAGGGTTGTCGGGAAGAGGCCCTTGTCCCCATCAACATGGGGACATCCTACCCATGTTGAGGGTATGTGGCCTGGTACGGTTTTTGGCCTGGAAACAAAAATCTGCAGTTGCGTTTAACCTCGTTTTTCACAAAGCCTAAAAATGCCTTCAGACGCCAAAGATTTCCATGTTTCAGACGCGGTACCGGCGTTTAGCCGCATTTTAGTTTAGAAAAGTTTTTAAAGGTGACCTATTTTTTTACATTGATAAACTCCAAAATTAAGGCAAATGAGGAAAAACCATAAAAAAAAAAAAAAAAAAAAAAAAAAAAATATATATATATATATATATATATATATATATATTACCCCAAAAAATTAAATTGCTTCCATTGCATTGTGGACAATCCACAACTTGGGGCAGGTGACGTGGCAAGTGGACAATCCACTAGGGTTGAGCGAACCCGAACTGTAAAGTTCGGGTCCATACCGAACTTTAGCTTTTTCCCGAACCCGAACCCGGACTTTGCGCAAAAGTCCGGGTTCGGGTTTGGGTTCGGCAATCTAATTACGCAGTTAGAAATGCTTCAGGGGCCAGCCAATCACCTTTTGATTAGCTGGTGTGCCCTTAGAAGCCATCATAGCCATGCCTACTAATGGCATGGCTGTGATTGGTCAGTGCAACATGTGACCCAGCTTCTATATAAGCTAGAGGCACACAGCACACACGTCACTCTGCTTCAGAATAGATAGGGAGAGGATCTTGTCTGCTGCTGCTGCTTTTAGGGAGAGATTGAAAAATACATGAGTTAGTCCTGATTCTGGAATCTGAGGGAAAAGATAGAGAGACAGTATAGTATTGGGCCAGGTTCCTGTTTTTTGCTTTTAGGGAGAGAGATATATTATATAGGAATAGGAGTCCAGATTCAGAGATATAACTCAGCGATCTGCATAGGTTTACCTGTTTGTGTTGCAGTGCAGTCTTTTTACACTGCCATGAGCCCAGAGAAAATCTACCTTTTATCTGCAAGCTCAGTGCACCAGCACTGCATATATTACGTTGAGAGATACACCGTTTCCATACTGTGGGTGTATTCTGCTCTTGAAAAAAGATCCATTTAGGGCAAAAAAAAAAGGCACTTTATTGTGCTCTTTTCCAAAAGACCCATTAAGGGCAAAAAAAATAAAAAATTTGCATTTTATTTTGCTCGTGCAAAAAAAGACCCGTTTAGGGCAAAAAATAAAATAAAAAAAATTGCACTTTAATGTACGCTTGCAAAAAGACCAATTTAGGGCCACAAAAAATATTTTGCAGTGTGTTATACATATGTGGAGGCGTGTCAAATAAACCATTTCTATATATTTGTCTTCTACTGTGCTATACTAAAAAAACAACATTTTTTTTTAATAGCATTTTCTGCAGTTCTGTAGCTGTGCGATTCAGCGGTTACGTACTGTGGGTGTGTTGTGGTCTTCCAAAAAATGCCATTTAGGGCCACAAAAAATATTTTGCAGTGTGTTATACATATGTGGAGGCATGTGAAATAAACCATTTCTATATATTTGTCTTCTACTGTGCTATACTAAAAAAACAAAATTTTTTTTGAATAGCATTTTCTGCAGTTCTGTAGCTGTGCGATTCAGCGGTTACGTACTGTGGGTGTGTTGTGGTCTTCCAAAAAACACCATTTAGGGCCACAAAAATATTTTGCAGTGTGTTATACATATGTGGAGGCGTGTGAAATAAACAATTTCTATATAGTTTTCTTCTACTGTGCTATACTAAAAAAACAACATTTTTTTGAATAGCATTTTCTGCAGTTCTGTAGCTGTGCGATTCAGCGGTTACGTACTGTGGGTGTGTTCTGCTCTTCCAAAAACACCCATTTAGGGCAAGATCCTAAATTTGGAAAATATGAGGAGAAGGTCAAAGGGACGTGGTGGCCCCGGTCGTGGTGCTGCTGGTGGAGCTCCTGTTGCAGGGAGAGGACGTGGTGGATCTGTGCCAGATACACGCACAAGTGAAACACCTTCCTCAGGTGCGAGTAGGCGACCGAGCCTGAGGCGGTATTTTGTCGCGCCTAATGAGGCTGTACGAATGTTTAGGCCAGGACAAGTACAGGCGATAGTAGATTGGGTTGCTGACAGTGCCTCGGGTTCCTTCACATTGTCTCCCACCCACTCTTCTGATGAAAGATCAGAGTTGGCACCTGAAACCCATGTCCATCAGTCTTTCACCTCACCCCCTTGCAAATCAGCCAAGCAGTCTGAGCCCCAAATCATGCAGCAGTCTCTTCTGCTTTTCGATGACTCTGTTAGCAGGGTTTCCCAGGGCCATCCACCTAGCCCTGCCCCAGAAGTGGAAGAGATTGAGTGCACCGATGCCCAACCACTTATGTTTCATGATGAGTACATGGGAGGACCATCGCAGCACGTCTCGGATGATGACGAAACACAGGTGCCAACTGCTGCTGCTTTCGCAATTCTGCAGACAGACAAGGAGGGCAGTGGTGAAGACTGGGTGGAAGATGATGTGGAGGACGATGAGGTCCTCGACCCCACATGGAATCAACGTTATGCAGGTGACCAGTGTAGTTTGGAGGAAGAGGCGGTGGTCGCACAGAGCCACCAGCACAGCAGAAGAGGGAGCAGGGTGCAAAAGCGGAGCGTCCGTCCCCTAGACAGTATGTCTGCTACTGCCCAACGCAGCAAGGGACCGAGCACACCAAAGCCAGGTCCGAGGAGTTCCCTAGCGTGGCAGTTCTTCGCACAATGTGCTGATGACAAGACACGAGTGGTTTGCACGCTGTGCAATCAGAGCCTGAAGCGAGGCATAAACGTTCTCAACCTGAGCACAACCTGCATGACCAGGCATCTAAGTGCAAAGCACGAGCTGCAGTGGAGTAGACACCTCAAAAACCAAGAAAGGTCTCTGGCTCCTCCTGCTTCCTCTTCTGCTGCATTCTCGGCCTCTTCATTCACCTCTGTAGTGACAGTGGCACCTGCCACCCCGCAAACAGAGGATCTGCCAGCAACACTACCACCTGAGTCACCAACCATCTCCACAATGTCCCATGGAAGCGTTCAGCTCTCTATCTCCCAAACATTGGAGCGGAAGAGGAAGTACCCCCCTAGCCACCCGTGATCCCTGGCCCTGAATGCCAGCATTTCAAAACTCCTGGCCTTTGAAATGCTGTCATTCCGTCTGGTGGAGACGCAGAGTTTTAAAAGCCTGATGGCATTGGCTGTCCCACAGTACGTCGTGCCCAGCCGCCACTACTTTTCCAGGCGAGCCATCCCTTCCCTGCACAACCAAGTGGGGGACAAAATCAGGTGTGCACTGCGCAACGCCATCTGTGGCAAGGTCCACCTAACTACGGATGCGTGGACCAGTAAGCACGGTCAGGGACGTTATATCTCCCTAACAGCACACTGGGTAAATGCAGTGGCGGCTGGGCCTGAGGCAGATAGCAGTTTGGCGCATGTCCTTCCACCACCGAGGATTGCAGGGCGCTTCAGTTTGCCTCCTGTTGCTAACTCCTCCTACTCCGCTTCCTCATCCTCTACCGCCTCCTCATCCGGTCAGCGTAACACCTTCACCACTAACTTCAGCACAGCCAGGGGTAAACGACAGCAGGCAGTTTTAAAACTTTCCTGTTTGGGGGAAAAACCCCACACCGCGCAGGAGTTGTGGAGGGACATGGAACAACAGACCAATGAGTGGTTGCTGTCAGTGAGCCTCAAGCCCGGCCCGGTGGTGTGCGATAATGGGCGAAATCTCGTAGCAGCTCTGGGCCTAGCCGGTTTGACGCACATCCCTTGCCTGGCGCATGTGCTGAACTTGGTGGTCCAGAGGTTCCTTAAAAATTACCCCAATATGCCAGAGCTGCTGCAGAAAGTGCGGGCTGTGTGTGCGCACTTTCGGCGTTCTCACCCTGCTGCTGCTCGCCTGTCAGCGCTGCAGCGTAACTTCGGCCTTCCCGCTCACCGCCTCATATGTAACGTGCCCACAAGGTGGAACTCCACCTTGCACATGCTGGCCAGACTGTGTGAGCAGCAGCAGGCGATAGTGGAGTTTCAGCTGCAGCAATCACGCGTGAGTCGCTCTGCGGAACAGCACCACTTCACCACCAATAACTGGGCCTCCATGTGAGACCTGTGTGCCTTGTTGCGCTGTTTCGAGTACTCCACCAACATGTCCAGTGCCAATGACGCCGTTCTCAGCGTTACTATCCCAGTTCTATGCCTCCTTGAAAAAACACTTCGGGCGATGATGGAAGAGGATGTGGCACAGGAGGATGAGGAGGAGGAGGAGGAAGCGGGATCATTTCAAAGGCTTTCAGGGCAGTCTTTCACAAGTGGCTACGAGGGTGGGTTCCTGCACCAACAAACGCCAGGTACACAATTGTCCGGCAGAAAGGGCACAGTTCTGGAGGATGATGAGGTGGAGGAGGAGATGGAGGAGGAGGAGGAGAAGCCATTTTCACAGCAGGGTGGCACCCAGACCAGCTCGTGGCCATCACTGGTGCGTGGCTGGGGGGATACAGAGGACACAGACGATACACCTCCCACAGAGGACAGCTTTTCTTTGCCTCTGGGCAGCCTGGCACACATGAGCGATTACATGCTGCAGTGTTTCCGCAATGACCGCCGAGTTGCCCACATTTTAACTGGTGCTGATTACTGGGTGGCCACCCTGCTGGATCCCCGTTACAAGGACAACGTACCGTCCTTTATTCCCTCACTGGAGCGGGATCGTAAGATGCGCGAGTACAAGCGCACGCTGGTAGACGCGTTGCTGGTGGCATTCCCACCTGACAGCGGGCGTACGGTGGAAGCATAAGGCGAAGGCAGAGGAGGAGGAAGAGGTCGCCAACGCAGCCGGGGCACCGGCAGCACCTCAGAAGGCAGGGTTAGCATGGCTGAAATGTGGAAAAGCTTTGTCAGCATGCCACAACAACCAGCACCACCAGCTGAGATGGAACATCTTAGCAGGAGGCAGCATTTCACCAACATGGTTGAGCAGTATGTGTCCACAGGCCTACACGTACTGGATGACGGGTCTGCCCCCTTTAACTTCTGGGTCTCCAAATTGGGCACATGGCCTGAGCTTGCCCTTTATGCCTTGGAGGTGCTGGCCTGCCCTGCAGCCAGTGTATTATCTGAACGTGTATTTAGCACGGCAGGGGGCGTTATCACAGACAAGCGCAGCCGCCTGTCCAGAGCCAATGTGGACAAGCTCACGTTCATTAAAATGAACCAGGCATGGATCCCACAGGACTTGTCCATACCTTCTGCAGAATAGACATGTATACCGGTGTTGTGACAAAAACTGTCCGGCCATCGGATTGTGTCCGGCCCATACTGTGAAGGCGCAGCGCTTGCGCAGTACAGAGGACAAGGAGATTCACAAAATATCCGAAGATGAACGGCGCCTGTGCCGTGAGTGCAGGTTCAAGCCCCACCATCCAAGTGGACATACGGTAGCACATAGTAACAGGGCCCCTCACGGGCTCGGTTCGATCGCCACGCTTCAGGCACGGCCTCACTTGGCTCGGCTTGAACCACGGATGGTGTGGCCTTCACCTGAACTCACCACGCAAGCGCCGTTCGTCTTGGGAGATTTTCGAAATCCCCTTGTCCTACATACTGAGCAAGCGCAGTACAGGGTGGACACTATTTGACGGGGGACAGAATTTGACACATCACCGGCCTTACCCAGCCATTGTTGTATTTTTGAACAAGTGTTGGCTACCTCGTCCTCCTCCACCGCCGCTTCCACCTACACAGCCCCATCCACCGCCACCTCAACCTCCTACTCCATATGGACCTCGTCCTCCTAGGTCAAGATTATAATTTGTATTTTATTTTTTTGTAGCGCACAGATCCTTTCCCCCTTACCTGCCTTTATGTTGTTAGCTCCTCGCAGGAGGGAGAAAGGCACACCGCACTACCAGCCCGTACCCTCCTATATAAAGAGGTTGAGCGGTGTACTTGACGGGCCGTGTCCACAGCCGGAGTCAAAACTCCTCCAGAGGATGATTCTCACCTCTACTGTAGGTAGAGGCAAGTCCTTTAATTCCCAGTAAAGTCAATGTCCACACCAGCTGAAATTACAACTCTTATTCTCTCATGGCAAAATAAACTCTACTCGGATAGAAAAGGTTAGAGCAAAGAAACAGGACAGCTTAAGGTGTGGAGGAGGTCCAGGCACAAACGTGGCACATTCACTTCACTGCTTAGGTTTCTCAAACAGTTTTAGGTGCACGGTCTCTGCCACAGACCTTGAGGTTGGTCTCTGCCACAGACCGGGTGTACAAGGCCCCTGCCACGGACCTGGAGAACTTTGGTCTCTGCCACAGACCAGGGTGTATAAGGCCCCTGCCACTGGCCGGGTGAATAAGGCCTCTGATACAGTCAAGATGACCTTGAGCTTCTCCTTCTACGAACCTAGCCCATATCAAGGGGAAGACATCTCTCCAGGGAGTCAACAGACCCTTCCTTCACGTGACTCCCGCATCGGTCCATCAGAATGATCCTCCCTTCCCTGGAACATGGTCCCCTACATTAGGCGGCACCCTAAGACTCCTCGACCCTTAGCGGACTCCAGACGAAGGCTCTGGACTCCAGGCTTTACTCCCGCACCTAGGCCTCCATACCCAGGGCAGCAGGAACTCCAGGATAGTACCCCACCCCGGGCTAAAGGTACCCGAGATGGAACAGGAACACATGCACCCAGGCCGAAGGCACCTGGGCGTGGACCCCACTGGACATCAGCCCCCAGGCCAAAGGTCTGCCCCTTTTATATGCTCTCCCGGCATGCACAGCAGGTTCCCTGCCACGCTGTACTACTGCCAAGAGGGGACACAAAAGGCACAGCACTGTATCGGCGGTTCAACCCTAGCCTACCATGGCAGCGCCACCTGTAGGCCGCAGGGAACTGCACACCAATACTGTCCCCCGAGGACAAAATGGTCCATGAACCCTACAGAATTAGGGTGTTTGAGCCTATTTACCACTCAAACACTTCCCTTAAATTTAGCACCCCGCTACATTTTTATTTCAAAGTATTTTATTTTCCCACTAGCTTATCCATTAAATGTAATAATTTATTCCAGAAAGGGCGTATTCTGGGGCATTCCCACCATATGTGTGGCATCGTGGCGTTGTGTTTCTGAGGTTCTTAATGACTTCCCGTACCTCTTCTGCTGAAAGGGGGCCTCCAGCATATTTTTTTATTTTTTTATTTTTTTTATGTTATTTTAAGTTATTTCCCTATCCACATTTGTTTGCAGAGCACTTGCCATGCTCTTAACAACATTTTGCTGCCATTTGCAGCCCTCTAGCCCTTTCCATTACTTTTTTAGAGCCTTTTTAGTCCTTAGAAGTCCGGGTCTCCATTGACTTCAATGGGGTTCGGGTTCGGGTTCGGGTTCGGGTTAAAGTTCGGTCCTGAACCCGAACTTTTTTCCGAAGTTCGGCCGAACCCGTCGAACCCGAACATCCAGGTGTCCGCTCAACTCTACAATCCACAACTTGGGGCAGGTGACGTGGCAAGTGGACAATCCACAACTTGGGGCAGCTGACGTGGCAAGTGGACAATCCACAACTTGTGGCAAGTGATGTGTCAAGTGACAGGCTAAATACAACTACACTGCTGCTCTCTTAGCTGCTGATACTCACTCTGGTCTCACAAAATAGCTGAAATCGTTAATAATATTGTTTTTGGAGCTTAGGGCGGCTCCTTATGATGTTTCCTAACTAAACGCATATAGACGCAAATGTGGTAAAACGCGGCATGCAAACGCCACAAAGCGCGCCTTTCTAAACACCACTTTCAACCTTAGTTCTGAAGACTTTGCACCAGCGTCCCGTGTACATGGGGCCTAAAAACGCCTATGCCATTTACAGCTCAAAAACGCCATGGTGGCCATGAGGCCATAGGCTAACATGGAGAGACGTTTTTAAGCTGCAAAAAACGCTCAAACAAGCGGATGGAAAAACGACCGTGTGCATGTAGCCTTATATTAACCACTTGCGCACTGGCCACTTAAACCCCCTTCCTGTCCAGACCAATTTTCAAATTTCAGCGCTGATGCACTTTGAATGACAATTGCGCGCTCATACAACACTGTAACCCAATGAAAATGTATTATTATTTGGCACACAAATAGAGCTTTCTTTTGGTGCTATTTGATCACCTCTGCGTTTTTGTTTTTTTCGATAAATACAAAAGGCCGATTTAAAAAAAAAAATTGGATATTTTAACCACTTCAGCACTGGGCCTATTCTAGCACTTCTCTCCTTCATGTAAAAATCATAAATTTATGGCTATAAAATTACTTCAAAACTTCAAACATTATATATATATATATATATATATATATATATATATATATATATATATATGTTTTTTTTAGCAGACACCCTAGGGAATAAAATGGCGGTCATTGCAAATTTGTATCTCACGCGGTATTTGCGCAATAAATTTTCAAACGCCTTTTCTTGGGGAAAAAAAAATGGTTTCAGGAATTTAAAAAAATTACAAAACAGTAAAGTTAGCCCAATTTTTTGGTATAATGTGAAAGATGTTGTTATGCTGAGTAAATAGATACCTAACATGTCACGCTTTAAAATTGCGCACACTCATGGAATAACACCAAACTTCAGTACTTAAAAATCTCCCTAGGCGATGCTTTAATTTTTTTTACACGTTACCATTTTCGCATTACAGAGGAGGTCTAGTGCTAGAATTGTTGCGCTCGTTCTAACGCACGCATCAATACCTCACATATGTGGTTTGAACGGCCTTTACATATGTGGGCAGGACTTGCGTGTGTGTTCGCTTCTGAGCGCGAGCTACCGGGGACATGGGCGTTTTTTTTTTTTTTGTTTTGTTTTTTACTTTTTTGTATTTCTTATGCCGCGTACACACGATCATTATTCACGGCGGTTAAAAAAACGCCGTGAATAATGACATTAAAAACGAGGGAACGGCTTGTTCCCCACACAGGGTCGTTTTTCACGACATTTTTTCTCTTGTCGAGAAAAACGACCGTCTGTGGGCTCCGCGGCAGTGTTTCCCTATGGGAAAACTGCCACGGAAAAAATGTCTGGAAAAACGACGAGAAAAATTAGAACATGTTCTAATTTTTCTCGTCGTTTTTAATGCCGTTTTTCTTGTCGAGAAAAACGACAAAATGCCCACAGACGATAGTTTTTCTCGTCAAAAGGAAAAAATTAAGTTTTTCTCGACGAGAAAAACGGTCGTGTGTACATGGCATTACTCCTTTTTTTAACTTTTTTGTTTTTTTGATCACTTTTATTCCTATTACAAGGAATGTAAACATCCCTTGTAATAGGATTCTATTGTGACAGGTCCTCTTTATGGAGAGATGCAGGGTCAATAAGACCCCACATCTCTCTTCCAGGCTGGAAAGCATGAGATCGGTCAAAAAACTTCACCGATCTCATGCTGACAGCCGAGATCACGGCTTTGTTTACATACGGGAATCCAGCGTGATGTCATAACGTCGCGCCCGGGCCTCCGATGGTCATAGAGATGATTGGTGACCATCTGGTCACCAGTCATCTCTATTCTTCCCATCCGGCGCCGGCCAATTCATTCTCCGAGCCCCAGATGGCTCGGGAGAGCCCGGAGAAGCACCGGATGGCGGCGGGAGGGGGGGAAACGTCCCCTCCCGCCGCCTATAAGAACGATCAAGCCGCGGAACTGCCGCTATGATCGTTTTTTATCGTGCACAGAATCGCCGGCTGAAAAGAATGATATCTGAATGATGCCTGCAACTGCAGGCATCATTCAGATGTCACTGCACAAAGCCAAGGACGTCATTTAACGGTGGGTGGTAGGAAAGTGGTTAATATTTCGAAAATTTAGAAAAAAGGTAATTTTTTCTCCTTTATTGATGTACACTGATGAGACTGCACTGATGGGCTGCACTGATGGGCACCGATAAGGTGGCAAGGGTGGGCACTGAGAGGTGGTAGTTGGCACTGGTGGGCATTGAGAAGTGGCACTGCTAGGTGGCAATGATAGTTGGCAGTGATGGGCACTGATAGGCAGCACTGCTAGGTAGCACTGATTGGCACCAGTGGTGGGCATTGATAGGTGGCACTGGCAGGGGCTACTGATTGTCACAGATGACGCAGAATTGCCTCTTCCTCTTCGGGCCCGATGTCCCTTGCACATAAGCCGGTGATTGCCTTTTTTTATGCTCACGCTGTCAGCACAAGGAGAAAACAAAAACCATTACCCAGCTTTTGTTTAAATCACGTGATCATCAGCTGTCATTGGCTGACAGCTGATCACATGGTAAGGGGCAGGGATCAGCCCCTTACTCGGATCTGTCATTACCCGAGTCTCAGTGACTCGGTGACCACAGCACGCGCGCACGAATGGGAAGGACGTCTATTGACGGACTCCCGGCAATTGAGGACTGTGCTGTGGCGGTCGATCAGTTATAGCGCTGATCTCAAGTGATTAAAGAGGGTCTACATGGGCCATTGACATGCATCACAATTCAACTTAGGAATGTGTCTTTGCAAAGTTAAACTAAATGAAATCCTTGCTTATTTTTGCTTGGGGATAGAGTGCAGAGGGATTACCTGTCTAGACAGTTTTTGGGGATGTCTGCACCCCTAATAGGGTGAAGAGAAATCCCAAATTTGGCCACTTTATCCTTCAAAATAATTCACTTCCTATCCACACAGGAAGTGAGGGGAAATCCCTACCAATGTCTTTCCTTGGGGACACACAGGTCAATCTAAATACTTTCCCCATTATGTACATTGCACTCCAGCATTTTGCTGGGTACACCCCAAATTATTAGGTACTTTGGGGTTTATTTACTAAAGGCAAATCTACTTTGCACTACAAGTGCACTTGCTGGATATCCGAGGGGGACATGCAAGCAAACAAAAAAAACACCATCTTTGCTTTTACATGATTGGATGTTACAATCACCAGTGCTTCCCCTCAGATTATCAGCAGCTACACTTTTACTGCAGAGTGGATTTGTCTTTACTAAACCCCAAACTACCCAATGATTTGGGGGTGTACACAACAAAGTGCTAGAGTGCAATTTGCTTAATGGGGACACTAGTTAGATTGATCTGTGTGTCCCCAAGAAAAGACATTGGTAGGGTTTTACCTTCACTTCCTGTTTAGCTGTGTAACAGGAAGTGAAGCCAATTTAACTCAAAGGGGACACAAAGCCCAACCTAAAAAACACAAAAAAAACAAGCAGGTGTTCTAACACTTACTTTGTTTCCCTCAAAATGCCCACAATTAGAATCAGATTGCCTTGAGCTATTTTTAAGTGCAGTGCTCTAAATCAGTGCTTCTCAAGTACCAACAACAGGCCATGCTTGCAGGTTTTCCTTCATCTTGCACATGTGCTTTAAATCACGCGGCCCCCCTCCCTCCTGAACCGTACCGGGGCAACTTGCCCTCAACATGGGGAGGATGTCCCCATGTTGATGGGGACAAGGGCCTCATCCCCACAACCCTTGCCGGTGGTTGTGGGGGTCTGCGGGCGGGGGGGCTTATCGGAATCTTGAAGACCCCTTTAACAAATGGGACCCCCAGATCGCACCCCCCCTGTGTGAAATGGTAATGGGGTACAAATGTACCCCTATCATTTCACAAAGAAAGTGTCAAAAATGACAATAGCCGGTTTTTGACAATTCCTTTATTAATGTCTTCTCTTTTCTTCCATCTTCTTCCACCTTCTTCTTCCATCTTCTTCCATCTTCTTCTTTTCTCCATTTGGGTTTCTTCCTCCATCTTGTTCTTCATCTTCCTCTTCATCTTCATCTTCCCGCTGTGTGACGCTTCAGTTCTTCAGTTCTCCTCTTGGTCCGCTGCCATGTTGAGGGCATGTGGCCTGGTACGGTTCAGGGGGGAAGGGGGGCTGCTCTCTCGTCCCCCCCTCTTTTCCTGCGGCCTGCCAGGTTGTGTGCTCGGATAAGGGTCTGGTGTGGATTTTTGGGGGGACTCCACGCCATTTTTTTTTTAATTTGGGGTGGAGTTCCCCTTAAAATCCAATCCAGATCTGAAGGGCCTGGTATGGATATTTGGGGGAACCGCACGCATTTTTTTTTTTAATCTGCGGCAGGGTTCCCCTTAATATCCATTACAGACCTGAAGGGCCTGGTAATGGAATTTGGGGGGACCCCACGCTTTTTTTTAAATTTTCAATGACTTTTCTCTATAATGCCGGGAGCCGACAATTCATTATAGCCGCGGGTTCTTTTAAATGCCTTTTTTTTCCTTTAGAAATGTAATTTTGCTGGCGCACTGGCAAGTTCAGAGCTGCGCCTGTTCAACTTATGCAAATTGAGTTATGTGACTTGACATTTACGAAGATTTTGCCTTGGCGCGTTTGAACGAGTGAAATTCCCACGCTGAGCTCAAAAAAACCTCTCGCAGTTCTAAACGTACTTGCCGGCGCAGCGGGCTGGTTCTGAAAAAGTTACTTTCTCACACTATTTTGGGCATATTTGTTACTTGGGCAGGTGTCACTACACTTCCTCACATCACCCCATGTCACCCCCATTATATTGGCACTTCCAGCTTTTTTATATTTATATTTTAAGATGCCGTGCGCCAGTTCCATAGTGGTGCACAGAGCGCCTCCTCCCGTCCGCCGAGAACACTATAGTAAATGGGAAATATTGCTGCGCTACCGGCGCTAATGTTTTGTAAATACCAAAACGGCTGTTGCGCACGCAGATGCACCGATACTCATCGCGCAAACGTTTCGTAAATCAGCCCCTTAAGTGTGTAAAGGTTCTGCACTTCCATAATATATTTGTATAGTTTAGTGAAAGACTTAAAAAAATGTGTGAACTCATTAAAATAATTTTATCCAGATTACGGTATCTAAAATGCATTTGGTATATTGAATGCATGATTTGCTGGATTTGTTGCAATTCAGTTATCTTGGAATCTGTAGCCCCCTTTAGACTTTTGAACATCACCCAGGTATTAAAAACTTTTAGACACTGCAAAACAAATTTTTTTTTTTTTTTTACAAAGTACTTAAAAATTAATGATGTACTTTTTCGTGTGTGTTCTTGTGCTAAAGAATAAACATTAATAACCATTAACCTCAGGGTCATTTTGCACCAATTAATTATATTTCGTTGCCTGCAAAATTACACTATAGAGATTCAACAATTATGAAAAGCTCTGTAGCTGACATCTCCCACTGCACTCAGCCCCAAAGATGCCTGTTATAACATACAGTAAGCAGTGGTTTATTAATAAAATATCTAATTTCTGTGAAGATTCACTAATAGTACTCCAGAGAAAAGCTTAAACCACAATTCCCTAGTAGCATATATGCTTTCAAGATTCATTAAATCTACTTGCCACAAGCAATTACACATTTTCTACTTTTTTCTACAATAAAGAGAAGATGATGCTTTAGGTTCTAATGGGATAACTCAACCTTTTTGGCCTTTCTTTCCATTCTCTCTTACAGAAATATAGCTGAATTTAAACCTTTAGGGTTCTGATTAAATAGACCCACCACATAAACAGAACAGAAATGGAGTTCCCTTTTCCCTTAGCATTCCCTGTAAGTTTTGACTTATACTCTGGCTGTGTAATAATTCTGTACTGTACATATACCTATGGATTCAGTAGAAAGTTATAGGCAATCCTCTAGTGAGCTAGTCAGGTCTTCCTTATGCTAGCCAATCTGCAGCATGGGCAGCAGGAGAGGTAAACATTAACATTCACATTAACTGCTTGCAGGACCACATGCTTCTATCCTTTAAATCGACGGCACCAAAGCTTTTTAAACAAAGTGCCAGGCCACTGTCTGTCACACTGTTTGGGGGCTGGATTGTGGTCAGTAAGAGTAAAAAAATGGTCTAGCATTGGAGGTTAATTGAAGTAAAAATGCCCCAGCATTTGTTATCAGTGATACTAAAAAAAATGGTCCAATGCCAGTGGGAGTACAAAATCCCCCTATGTCAGTGGTTAGTAGAAGTAAAAATTGTCCCATACATTAGTGGTCAATAGGAGTAATATGTCCTTGCATCAGTGGAAGTAAATGTCGGCATCAGTGGGGTAAACCATGCCCTGGCAGTGCAGGTAAAAAATGCTGCTCCGTCAATGGAAGTAAAGTAATAATCTTGAGAGAGGAGTGGAGGAACAGTAGTGGTATAACTTGTTTTTAAATCATTCCTTCCATTGGGCAAAGCACTTACTGACCTTTTGTTTTTATTAATGTAGCACCCTCAGGTGTACAGAGTAAGGATATTTAGTTTAGGGAAAGGACCTGGAGTTAATTGTTGTTGTGCTATTCAAAGCTCCAAGGACTGAGTCTCTGTTACCTCTCCCTGTCTTCTGAAATTGCTGGAGGGCTATAGAACTTAGAGGGTGGAGGCACAGAGATTAGGCCTGAATATTTATGAAGCCTTCTCCAATCCCTGGGTGGGAACTGACCAGAAGGTGGGGACATAGGCCATAAATATGGAACCTGACAGCAGGAAAGCAGAGTCCAGAGTCCAGTTGCTTGAAGGGGGGCCCCTGTGCTGGGAGAGGGGCTCTGGGCCTTGGCAGAGGACAGAGCAGGAGAACAAGAGAGTGAGAGAGAGATCAGAAACAGTTGAAGGCTCACATCCCATTCTGGCCTTAGCTAGGTGTAGCTCAAGCCATTCTGGAAGCCAAGATCAGAACCTGTTCAGCAGGAGGTTTGTGCAGCAGTCACTTGAGCTTCAGGATTCGCCAAAGGGCCTGAATGAGTAACTTGAACCACTAGAGCTAGGCAAACTATTTGTGCCTGGCAAGAGTTCGGCCGAAACGTTGCCTGTTCGCCCATTCGGCAAACACCCGAATCCGCGCTGCACAGGGCATTCTAAGCCCTGATTGGGCAAAGCTTTCCCCAATCAGGGTACAGTGGATTGCTATTATTAAGGAGCAGGAACAGCAAGCCAGTTTCTGCTTCCTTAGCAATGCATGAGGCATCAGCTGTCAATGGGCTTCCCTGCTAACAGCTGAATGAAAAAAAAAAAGATTGCCGGCAGGAGAAACCATACCAGGTCCTTCTGGTCTTGGGTATGCACTTTAAGGGGAACCCCATGCCAAAATGTAAAAAAATGGCGCTACGCCTGCGACGAAGACTAACCGCCATCTGCCTGCCATTTGACAGTTCTTATATAGGTAAGGGGCGATGACACCTGGCGGCGGCACCTGGTGAGCCTGCCCCCTTGTGACGTCACCAACCGCTAGATGGCTCTGCCAGTTACCTATATAAGGACTGTCAAATGGCAAAGCCTGCAGCAGGTAGTTAGCCTTCGTTGTGGGTGGAACGTTTTTATTTCCGGTGTCATGATTTTGATAGTGATAGTTACAGTTCTGGGCATCCCATGCTTCCTCTTACCTATCCAAGTTCATCCCCCCAATAAACCAAAAACAAAAGCAAACACCCTGAACTTGGTCTTGAATTCTGTGCGAGTGCTGGAAAATTCCTGTTGCCTGGCTGTGCCTGGCTGTGCAGGCAACAGGGGTAGCATTGCATTAATAAAAAAGTTAACTATATCCAGTGAGATTACCCATTTAAGAGGTGGTATGGCGTGTGGAAGAAGAAAGCACTGTATAGTATTGATGGTGAATCACTGGTTGCCACACAGAATCACAGACAGTCTCTCATTACCTAGTATAAACAGCAGAATTCCAGCAGCAGCACAGCAGTCTGAGCAGTGGTAAGTCTGAGGACACTCTGAGACTTTCTGAGACTAGGCCACAGGAGAAAGAGGGACATACCTGGACAGGACAGCAGCAGTTCATCCATGTGGGGGGCCGGCGGCTACATGGCACTTTACAAGCACTCTGCGCTCCAGGGCCCAGGCAAAGCTCCTCTCCCAAGCCCAAGGTGGGAGTGGCACTGCAAGCTAACGGGAATACATGGTGTACTGTGGGCAGGACTACATGCACCGCCGGCTCCCACTGTGCTGCCTGGTGATAGATCTGTCAGCCTTCAGCTCGAGCTCGATGTACCACAACATGCATGCGGGTATGCCTAATGATCTATTACACTTGCTGTAGCAGCATTATTATACTCTGTGTGCCACTGACTGCAGTGCTGCCTGTCGCTTGTGCCATGTGCGGCTGCAGAGCAGGGACACTGCATTTTATTTTGGCCATGGGGGGGGGGTTTGAACAACCCTGACTCCCCCCTTATCTATGCCCCTGATCCACAGTCATACAATGTCTGTAGAAAGCACAACTCTGTCAGTATTGCTTGTTCTAAATTTTGCTAAGAAGCTTCAGATGAACACAAAACAAAAACAGGGCATTTACAAAGTTGTCGTTTGTAGTAAAATTAGACCTTCTAATGCAGTAAATATATACTATTAAAGTATGGACATATGATTTACTACTGATGTACCATGAATTTCCAGTTTAATCAAAGGTTCAATGTATCGCTAGAAAAGTTTCTTCTTTTTATAAGACAACAAATTATGGACACAAGCATTCATTTTGCTGTTCAGTCATAAAATCCATCTTATGATATGTTTTGCCATACACAAGAAGAAAGGAAGTATTGTCTCATAAGCAAAATAAGTGTCTGAGTCCTACTGAGACAAGTGTTTTGGCACTAGCACCTCAATATTATGTTTGATGATGGGAATCAAAGAAAAATATATTTTTAACACATGATTTTGTAACACAGAGAGGAGACAAGTACCTGATGTTATAATATCTATTTCTAAATCCTGCATTTGGCATGAGCACTTGATCCATTTTCCTAAATCTATACCTCCCAAATTTTATAAATAGAAAAGAGGCACACATTTTGTTTGTTTAGAAAAATAAGTCACACTTGTGACTAGGGATGAGCCAAACACCCCCCGGTTCGGTTTGCACCAGAACCTGCGAACGGACAGAAAGTTTGCGCAAACTTTAGAACCCTATAAAATACAATGAACTCAAACGTTCAAAATCAAAAGTGTTAATTATAACGGCAAATATGCAAGTTATTGTCCTAAAAATGGTTTGGAGACCCGGGTCCTGCCCCAGGGGACATGTATCAATGCAAAAATGTTTTTTAACCACTTAAGCCCTGGACCAATACGCAGCATAAAGACCAGAGGGGTTTTTACAATTTGGCACTGCGCTGCTTTAACTGGAAATTGCGTGGTCATGCAATGTTGTACCCAAACGAAATTTGCGTCCTTTTCTTCCCACAAATATAGATTTATTTTAATGGTATTTGATTGCCTCTGCTATTTTTATTTTTTGCGATATAAATGGAAAAAGACCGAAAATTTGGAAAAAAATTATATTTTCTACTTTTTGTTATAAGAAAAATCGAATAAACTCAATTTTAGTCATACATTTAGGCCAAAATGTATTCAGTCACATGTCTTTAGTAAAAAAAATGTCAATAAGCGTATATTTATTGGTTTGCGCAAAAGTTATAGCGTCTACAAACTAGGGTACATTTTCTGGAATTTACACAGCTTTTCATTTATGACTACCTATCTCATTTCTTGAGGTGCTAAAATGTCAGGGCAGTACAAAACTCCCCCAAATTACCCCATTTTGAAAAGTAGACAACCCAAGGAAATTGCTGAGAGGCATTTTGAGCCCATTGAGTATTTTTTTATTAAATAATGACAAAAAAAAAAAAAGTTGTCACTAAATGATATATTGCTCACACATGCCATGAGCATATGTGGAATTACACCCCAAAATACATTTTGCTGCTTCTCCTGAGTATGGGGATACCAGATGTGTGGGACTTTTTGGGAGCCTAGCCTCGTACGGGGCCCCGAAAACTAATCACCGCCTTCAGGATTTCTAAGGGCGCAAATTTTTGATTTCACTCCTCACTACTAGGGTTGAGCGTACCCGAACTTGAAAGTTTGGGTTCGTACCGGAATTTTAGGTTTTTGGGTCCCAGACCCAAACCTGAACAATTGACTGTAGGTTTGGGTCCGGTGTTCGGCGATGTAATGGCACATTTTTAAAAGCTGCAGGGCAGCCAATCAACTTTTGTTTAACTGGGGTGCCCTTAGAAGCCATCACAACCATGCCTACTAATGGCATGGCTGTGATTGGCCAGTGCAGCATGTGACCCAGCCTCTATATAAGCTAGAGGCACACAGCACAGCATGTCACTCTGCTTTAGACAGTGTAGGGAAAGGTTCCTGGCTGTTGTTGCTGTGAGGGAGAGAATTACATGATAGGAGTCAGTCCTGATTCTGAAATATATTCTAATTAGTCAGCGATCTACATAGATTTAGTTGTGTGGGTGCAGTGCACAAGCTTTTTACACTGCACTGAGAGAAAAGATAGACAGTGTAGGGCAAGGTTCCTGTTGCTGCTTTTAGGGAGAGAGAATTATCTAGGAGTCCGGATTCAGAAATCTATTCTAATAACTCAGCGATCTACATAGATTTACCTGGTTGGGTTGCAGTGCACAGTCTTTTTACACTGCCATGAGCCCAGTGCCAGAGAAAATATAACTTTTATCTGCAAGCTCAGTGCACCAGCACTGCATATGTTACTGTGAGATACACCCTGTACATACTGTGGGTGTATTCTGCTCTTCCAAAAACACCCATTTAAGGCAAAAAAATATATTTTGCAGTGTTTTCTGCATATCTGGAGGTGTGAGATACACAATTTATATATTTTTCTTCTATTGTGCTATTCAAATAAAAATTTTTTAGGGCAAAAACATTTTTTTTGAATAGCATTTTCTGCATTTCTGTAGGTTTTAAGATACGCCGTTTACATACTCTGGGTGTATTCTGCTATTGCAAAAACACACATTTAGTGCAAAAAATATATAATTTTGCAGTGTTTTCTGCATATCTGCAGGTGTGAGATACACAATTTATATATTTTTCTTCTTTTGTGCTATTCAAATAAATTTTTTTTAGGGCAAAAACATTTTTTTGGAATAGCATTTTTGGCATTTCTGTATGTGTGAGATACACCGTTTACATACTGTGGGTGTATTCTTCTATTGCAAAAACACCCATTTAGGGCAAGATCCTAAATTTGGAAAATATGAGGAGAACGTCAAAGAAGGGACGTGGCCCCCGGTCGTGGTGCTGCTGGTGGAGCTCCTGTTGCAGGGAGAGGACGTGGTCAATCTGTGCCAGCTACACGCACAAGTGAAACACCTTCCTCAGGTGCGAGTAGGCGACAGAGCCTGCAGCGGTATTTGGTCTCGCCGAATGAGGCTGTACGAATGTTGAGGCCATGACAAGTACAGGCGATAGTAGATTGGGTTGCTGACAGTGCCTCCGGTTCCTTCACATTGTCTCCCACCCAGTCTCCTGATGAAAGATCAGAGTTGGCACCTGCAGCCGATGTCCATCAGTCTTTCACCTCACCCCCTTGCAAATCAGCCAAGCAGTCTGAGCCCCAAATCATGCAGCAGTCTCTTCTGCTTTTCGATGACTCTGTTAGCAGGGTTTCTCAGGGCCATCCACCTAGCCCTGCCCCAGAAGTGGAAGAGATTGTGTGCACCGATGCCCAACCACTTATGTTTCATGATGAGTACATGGGAGGACCATCGCAGCACGTCTCGGATGATGACGAAACAGAGGTGCCAACTGCTGCTGCTTTCGCAATTGTGCAGACCGACAAGGAGGGCAGGGGTGAAGACTGGGTGGAAGATGATGTGGAGGACGATGAGGTCCTCAACCCCACATAGAATCAACGTCATGCAGGTGACCGGTGTAGTTCGGAGGAAGAGGCGGTGGTCGCACAGAGCCACCAGCACAGCAGAAGAGGAAGCAGGGTGCAAAAGCGGAACTGGTGCGTGGCTGGAGAGATACAGAGGACACAGACGATACACCTCCCACAGAGGACAGCTTTTCATTGCCTCTGGCACACATGAGCGATTACATGCTACAGTGTCTCCGCAACGACCGCCGAGTTGCCCACTTTCTAACTGGTGCTGATTACTGGGTGGCTACCCTGCTGGATCCCCGTTACAAGGACAACGTACCGTCCTTAATTCCCTCACTGGAGCGTGATCGTAAGATGCGCGAGTACAAGCGCACGCTGGTAGACGCGCTGCTGGTGGCATTCCCACCTGACAGCGGGGGTACGGTGGAAGCACAAGGCGAAGGCAGAGGAGGAGGAAGAGGTCGCCAATGCAGCCGGGGCACCACCAGTACCTCAGAAGGCAGGGTTAGCATGGCCGAAATGTGGAAAAGCTTTGTCAGCACGCCACAACAACCAGCACCACCAGCTGAGATGGAACGTCTTAGCAGGAGGCAGCATTTCACCAACATGGTGGAGCAGTAGGTGTGCACACGCCTACACACACTGAATGACAGGTCTGCCCCCTTTAACTTCTGGGTCTCCAAATTGGGCACATGCCCTTTATTCCTTGGAGGTGCTGGCCTGCCCTGCAGCCAGTGTATTATCTGAACGTGTATTTAGCACGGCAGGGGGCGTTATCACAGACAAGCGCAGCCGCCTGTCCAGAGCCAATGTGGACAAGCTCACGTTCATTAAAATGAACCAGGCATGGATCCCACAGGACTTGTCCATACCTTGTGCAGAATAGACATGTATACCGGTGTTCTGACAAAAACTGTCTGGCCATCGGATAGTGTCCGGCCCGTACTGCGCAGGCACAGCGCTTGCGCAGTACGGAGGACAAGGAGATTCACAAAATCTCCAAAGATGAATGGCGCCTGCGCAGTGAGTGTAGGTTCAAGCCCCACCATCCAAGTGGACATACGGTAGCACATAGTAACAGGGCCCCTCACGGGCTCGCTTGGCTCGGCTTGAACCTCGGATGGTGTAGCTTGAACCTGAACTCACCACGCAGGTGCCGTTCGTCTTGGGAGATTTTCGAAATCTCCTTGTCCTACGTACTGAGCAAGCGCAGTAAAGGGCAAACACTATCCGACGGGGGACAGAATTCGACACATCACCAGCCTTACCCAGCCATTGTTGTATTTTTGAACCAGTGTTGGCTACCTCGTCCTCCTCCACCGCCGCTTCCACCTACACAGCCACATCCACCGCTACCTCAACCTCCTACTCCATATGGACCTCGTCCTCCTAGGTCAAGATTATAATTTAATTTTTTTTTAATTTCAAAGTATTTTATTTTCCCACTAGCTTATCCATTAAATGTAATAATTTTTTCCAGAACTCGAACTCAAACTTTTTTCCGAAGTTCGGCCGAACCAGTCGAACCCGAACATCCAGGTGTCCGCTCAACTCTACTCACTACCCATCACAGTTTTGAAGGCCATAAAATGCCAAGATATCACAACCCCCCCCCAAATGACCCCATTTTGGAAAGTAGACACCCCAAGCTATTTTCTGAGAGGCATGTTGAGTATTTTACAGCTCTCATTTGTTTTTGAAAATGAAGAAAGATAAGAAAAATTATTTTTATTTTTTTTCAATTTTCAAAACTTTGTGACAAAAAGCGAGATCTGCAAAATACTCACCATACCTCTCAGCAAATAGCTTGGGGTGTCTACTTTCCAAAATGGGGTCATTTGGGGGGTTTTGTGCCATCTGGGCATTCCATGGCCTCCAAAACTGTGATATGCAGTGAGGAGTGAAATAAAAAATGTACACCCTTAGAAAGCCTGAAGGCGGTGCTTGGGTTTTGGGGTCCCGTACGCAGCTAGGCTCCAAAAAAGTCTCACACATGTGGTATCCTTGTACTCAGGAGAAGATTACGTTGAAAATTACGTTGAACCCCCAAACATTATATATTTTTTTAAAGCAAAGGCCCTACAGATTAAAATGGTGGGTGTTTGTATTTTTTTTTCCCACACAGTATTTGCGCAGCGATTTTTCAAACGCATTTTTTGGGGAAAAAATACACTTTTTTAATTTTAATGCACTAAAACACACTATATTGCCCAAATGTTTGATGAAATAAAAAAGATGATCTTAGGCCGAGTACATGGATACCAAACATGACATGCTTTAAAATTTCGTACAAACGCGCAGTGGTGACAAACTACATACATTTTTAAAAGCCTTTAAAAGCCTTTACAGGTTACCACATTAGATTTACAGAGGAGGTCTACTGCTAAAATTACTACCCTCCATCTGACCTTCGTGGTGATACGTCACATGCATGGTGCAATTGCTGTTTACATATGACACCAGACTGACGCTTGCGTTCGCCTTTGCGCAAGAGCAAGGTGGGACAGGGGTGTTTTTTTTGTTTTTTTATTATTTATTTTGCTTTTTTATTTTATTTTTAAACTGTTCCTTCCATTTTTATTTTTTTTTATCATTTTTATTGTTATCTCAGGGAATGTAAATATCCCCTATGATAGCAATAGGTAGTGACAGGTACTTTTTTTTTTTTAAATTGGGGTCTATTAGATCCTAGATCTTTCCTCTGCCCTCAAAGCATCTGACCAAACCAAGATCGGTGTGATAAAATGCTTTCCCAATTTCCCACTGACGATTTTTATATCCGGGGGGGGACATTCCCTCCCACTGCTTGTAAAAGCAGTCCAGAGGCTAATTAGCTGCTAGGATTGCTTTTACATGAAAGCCGGCCGCTGGCTGAAAATATTGATACCAAGATGATACCAAGATGATACCTAAACCCGCAGGCATCTTTCTGGTAGCCTGTTGGCTGAACGAAAAAAAGAGATTGATCGGTGGGTATGCCCACCATTAGAATACCTCCCTTCATTCACCCACTTCTAATGATGGGCATACATTCACCATTTATATATGCCGAAGCATGGGGGCATCCTCCTGCAAAAGTTATGCCGCGTACACACGGTCAGACTTTTTCACGGGCAAGCATCCGTCGGAATTTCGACCGTATGTACGCGGCATTAGGAGCAAAATCGCACCTCCGCCCCTGCTGCCCCCATGCTTTGGCATATATGCTCTTTTTTTTAACTGTGGTGGTGAAATCACCTCCTACAGCACTGGAGTCCCAGGGATCAGGCCTGTCTCTGCGAACGCTGCAGTTATGTGTGTTGTGTTTTGTAAGTGACAGTGATCGATCGATACTTCACTTGGGTGGGCTGGGCTGGACGGAGGGGCAAAACGCAGGTGCTAGCAGGTATCTGGGCTGATCCCTCTAACACTGCGTTTTTGGGAACCCTAAACTGCTGGGGACGCTAGTATAGATCTGATCAGATATTGATCTGTTCAGATACTATACCACTAAGGGAGGTGTATGCTTCGTGCGTGGGTGTTAGCGCTACTGGCACTAACCTGACGCTGCCTGGGGCGACGCAGATCCTATCTGACCCTAAAACCTAATTGATATCACCTGCCGGGCGATCAGGGGGTTAAACCTTTATTGGGTTATATACGGCGGGTGCCCTGATGCTATAAACTAAATAACCAGCGTCACCCGTAACACTTATACGGTGATCACTGGTGAAAGGGTTAACTAGGGGCAATCAAGGGGTTAAAACCTTTATTAGGTAATATATGGGGGTACCTGACGCTATATAAAAACCTGACGGGGAACCTAAATAACGAAATAACTAACTGGCTAACCAGTGTCACCAGTGACACTTATACGGTGATCACTGGTGAAAGGGTTAAATCTAGGGGCAATCAGGGGGTTAAAACCTTTATTAGGTTGTATATGGGGGTACCTGATGCTATAAAAACCTGGCGGCGAAAATAAAAAAATAACTGGCTACCTAGCGGCACCAGCGACACTAATACAGCAATCAGAAAAACGATTGCTTAGTGACACTGGTGATAGGGGGTGAAAGGGTTACCTGGGGGGGGGGGGTAAAGGGGTTAAACCTTTATTAGGTAATATATGGGGGTACCCGACGCTATAAAAACCTGGCGGCGAACCTAAAAAAAACCTGACTACCTAGCGGCACCACCGACACTAATACAGCGATCAGAAAAATGATCGCTTAGTGACAGTGGTGCTAGGGGGTGAAAGGGTAACCTGGGGGGGGGGCGATCAATGGGTTAAACCTTTATTAGGGGGGGTTAGGGGGCTACCCTGGACCTAAAGGGACCTAACACTAACTGCCCTGACACTTTTACTATCACAAATGTCACTGATTGCAGTGATCAGTAAATAAATGATCACTGCAATCAGTGACACTGTGAATGGGGGCTGGGGGGTGATCTGGGGGGTGATATGGGGGTGACTGGGGGGGGTGATTTATGTGCCTATGTGTCCTGGTGTCAGTGGGCTGTTGGTGCACTAACCTGATGTCTTCTCTCCTCGGCGCTCTGGACGAATAGAGCGTCGCATAGAGAGATGACATCACTTCCTCCTACCTGTGTTTACATTACACAGGCAGGGGAAGCATCTCATTTGCCGGGAGCGATCGCGAGGGGGTGGCCAGAAACCAATAGCCTCCCCCTCATCCCGTCTCGCTCCTGAAGCGATACCAACCGCCCCATGTACCGGGAGGGGGTCCAATTGGGCCCCCCACCCGTGCGAAGGCAGGCACGTACAGGTACGTGATTGTGCCTGTCCGTGCCATTCTGCCGACGTATATGTACATGGGGCGGTCGTTAAGTGGTTAAAAAGGCCATTTTTTTCGGGAGCAGTGATTTTAATGATGCTTAATGTGAAGTGGCACATGTTTCCCGTGTTTAGAACTGTCCCTGCACAAAATGACATTTCTAAAGGAAAAAAAGTAATTTAACCACTTAAAGACCATTCACGGTATATGAATGGCACGTACAGGCACAATCACGTACGTCCCCTTTAACTGCCTGCCGTGTGGTCACGCGCGCTCGCCACCCTGCAGTCATCCCCGTGAGTCAGACCGCGGGTCCCGCGGACTCGATCGCTGTGGGAATCCTCGCGATTGTCTCACGGAGGGTTGTGTTTACACTAACATCTCCCCGCTCCATCCCTCGCCTACTGACACTGTCACCGATCTCCGCTCTGTGTAATCAGAGCGGAGATCGGTGACGTGTCACTCGTAGCCACGCCCCCTCAGTTAGAAACACGCCCCTAGGCACACTAAACCCCTTCAGCGCCCCTAGTGGTTAACCCCTTCACTGCCAGTGTCATTTTTACAGTAACCAGTGCATTTTTATAGCACTGATCGCTGTAAAAATTACAATGGTCCCAAAAATGTGTCAAAAGTGTCCGATGTGTCTGCCATAATGTCGCAGTCACGAAAAAAAAATGCTGATCGCCGCCATTACTAGTAAAAAAAAAAAAAATGCCATAAAACTATCCCCTATTTTGTAAACGCTATAATTTTTGTGCAAACCAGTCAATAAACGCCAAAAATATGTAGAAGAATATGTATCGGCCTAAACTGAGGAAAAAAAAAATATATATTTTTTGGGGATATTTATTATAGCAAAAAGTAAAAAAATAGATTTTTTTTTTAAATTGTCGCTCTATTTTTGTTTATAACGCAAAAAATAAAAATCGCAGAGGTGATCAAATACCACCAAAAGAAATCTCTATTTGTGGGAAAAAAAGGATGTCAATTTTGTTTGGGAGCCACGTCAATTGTCAGTTAAAGCGACGCAGTGCCGAATCGCAAAAAGGGGCCTGGTCTTTATGCTGTGTATTGGTCCGGTGCTTAAGTGGTTAAAACTGCTTGCGGCTTTAACCACTTAACGACCGGTCACTGTTCATATACGTCGGCAAAATGGCACGGACAGGCACAATCACGTACCTGTACGTGACTGCCTTTGTATGGGTGGGGGGTCCGATCTGACCCCCCTCCGGTACAGTGAGCGATTGGTATCGCTCCGGGAGCGATCCGTGATGAGGGGGCGGCCATTGGTTCATGGCCACCCCCTCGCGATCGCTCCCAGCGAATCAAATGCTTCCTCTGCCTGTGTAATGTATACACAGGCAGGAGGAAGTGATGTCATCTCTCCTGCGGCGCTCACACATACCGGAGCGCCGTGGAGAGAAGACATCGGGTTAGTGCACAAACAGTACACTGACATCAGGACACATAGGCACACGATCGCCCCCCCCCCCAGTCACCCCCAGATCACCCCCCAGATCACCCCCCAGCCCCCAGTAACAGTGTCACTGATTGCAGTGATCATTTATTTACTGATCATTGCAAACAGTGACATTTGTAACTGTAAAAGTGTCAGGGCAGTTAATGATAGGTCCTTTTAGGTCCAGGGTAGCCCCCTACCCCCCCTAATAAAGGTTTAACCCATTGATCGCCCCCCCAGGGTAACCCTTTCACCCCCTAGCACCACTGTCACTAAGCAATAGTTTTTCTGATCGCTGTATTAGTGTCGGTGGTGCCGCTAGGTAGTCAGGTTTTTTTTTTAGGTTCGCCGCCAGGTTTTTATAGCGTCGGGTACCCCCATATATTACCTAAAAAGGTTTAACTCCTTGATCGCCCCCCCCCCAGGTAACCCTTGCACCCCCTTTTGCCAGTGTCACTAAGCGATCGTTTTTTCTGATCGCTGTATAGTTATGCTGGTGCCGCTAGGTAGTCAGTTATTTTTTTAGGTTCGCCGCCAGGTTTTTATAGCGTCAGGTACCCCCATATATTACCTAATAAAAGGTTTAACCCATTGATCGCCCCCCAGGTAACCCTTTCACCCCCTAGCACCACTGTCACTAAGCAATCGTTTTTCTGATCGCTGTTTTAGTGTCGGTGGTGCCGCTAGGTAGTCAGGTTTTTTTTTAGGTTCGCTGCCAGGTTTTTATAGCATCGGGTACCCCCATATATTACCTAAAAAGATTTAACCCCTTTTTCACACCCCCAGGTAACCCTTTCTCCCACTTTTGCCAGTGTCACTAAGCGATTGTTTTTCTGATCGCTGTATAGTTATGCTGGTGCCGATAGGTACAACAAAACAATACTCCTGCGCTCTGATGTCTTGGTGTATGCGGGGCGTGTCGATCATTCCTCAGTAAACAGGCAACACTTTAGGAATCTTGCAGCCCTTCTCAGAACTATGGGTGTTCATACAACTGTAAAAAAACAAAAAACAGGAGAGCGCACCGACCTAGTGTATTACCAGATAAAATCTTTATTAAAATGTATAAAAACAGCAATGGTCCTACTCACAAGCAGAGCGTTAAAATGAGCTTTTTCTAGTGACCAGCCTGAATCATAGGACGACTGAAGTTAAAACTCGATGACCAGGGAGATAGATGGTACCTCAAATGTGCTGGAAAAATTTGTTTTACTCTAGTGCACAATTGGTGTCACATAGCATGTCGAATTATATTTAATTTCTGATTCACCCCTATGGGTTAATCATGAGACACCACACCTCTGGGGGTGGAGTTTGTAGGGGCGGGGCCTATTGGGGTGGGGACGATGGGTCGGGGCCTCCTTGGTGGACATGAGTGTGTGTATATCTATATGTGTGGGGTTATCCATGAGAATAGGATACCACAAGCTGTGTAGGCTCTGAAGAAAGGGGTGCGCCCCGGAAACGCGTCAGCCGTCCAGCACATTTGAGGTACCATCTATCTCCCTGGTCATCGAGTTTTAACTTCAGTCGTCCTATGATTCAGGCTGGTCACTAGAAAAAGCTCATTTTAACGCTCTGCTTGTGAGTAGGACCATTGCTGTTTTTATACATTTTAATAAAGATTTTATCTGGTAATACACTAGGTCGGTGCGCTCTCCTGTTTTTTGTTTTTTTACAGGTGCCGATAGGTAGTCAGTTATTTTTTTTAGGTTCACCGCCAGGTTTTTATAGCGTCGGGTACCCCCATATATTACCTAAAAAGGTTTAACCCCTTGATCACCCCCCAGGTAACCCTTTCACCCCCTTTTGCCAGTGTCACTAAGCGATCGTTTTTCTGACCAGTGATCACTGTACAAGTGTCACTGGTGACACTGGTTAGCCAGTTAGTTATTTCGTTATTTAGGTTCCCCGTCAGGTTTTTATATAGCGTCAGGTACCCCCATATATTACCTAATAAAGGTTTTAACCCCCTGATTGCCCCTAGTTAACCCTTTCACCAGTAATCACCATATAAGTGTTACGGGTGACGCTGGTTAGTTAGTTTGCTTTTATAGTGTCAGGGCACCCGCCGTATATAACCCAATAAAGGTTTAACCCCCTGATAGCCCGGCGGGTGATATCAATTAGGTTTTAGGGTCAGAGAGGGTCTGCGTCGCCCCAGGCAGCGTCAGGTTAGTGCCATTAGCGCTAACACCCACGCGTGAAGCATACACCACCCTTAGTGGTATAGTATCTGAACAGATCAATATCTGATCTGATCAGATCTATACTAGCGTCCCCAGCAGTTTAGGGTTCCCAAAAATGCATTTTTAGTGGGATCAGCCCAGATACCTGCTAGTGCCTGCGTTTTGCCCCTCCGTCCAGCCCAGGCCACCCAAGTGCAGTATCAATCGATCACTGTCACTTACAAAACACAACACACATAACTGCAGCGTTCACAGAGACAGGCCTGATCCCTGCGACTCCAGTGCTGTAGGAGGTGATTTCACCACCACAGTTAAAAAAAAGAGCATATATGCCGAAGCATGGGGGCAGCAGGGGCGGAGGAGCGATTTTGCTCCTAATGCCGCGTACATACGGTCGAAATTCCGACGTGTGTATGCGGCATAACTTTTGCGGGAGGATGCCCCCATGCTTCGGCATATATAAATGGTGAATGTATGCCCATCATTAGAAGTGGGTGAATGAAGGGAGGTATTCTAATGGTGGGCATACCCACCGATCAATCTCTTTTTTTTGTTCAGCCAACAGGCTGCATGAAAAAAAATATTACAATACATGCCCAACAAGGACCAGCAACGTACTGGTATGTTGCTGGACTTTGAATGGTTATACCAGAATGATGCCTGTGGGTTTATGTATCATATTGGTATCATTCTTTTCAGCCAGCAGCCGGCTTTCATGTAAAAGCAATCCTAGCGGCTAATTAGCCTCTGGACTGATTTTACAAGCAGTGGGAGGGAATGTCCCCCCCCGGATATAAAAAGCACCATTGGGAGATTGGGAAAGCATTTTATGACACCGATCTTGGTGTGGTCAGATGCTTTGAGGGCAGAGGAAAGATCTAGGGTCCCCAGTTTTTTCAAAAAAAGAGTACCTGTCACTACCTATTGCTATCATAGGGGATATTTACATTCCCTGAGATAACAATAAAAATGATAAAACAAAAAAAATATGGAAGGAACAGTTTAAAAATAAAAGAAAAAAGAAAAATTAATAATTAAAAAATAAATTAAAAAAAAGCACCCCTGTCCCGCCCTGCTCTTGCGCGAAGGCGAACGCAATCGTCGGTCTGGCGTCATATGTAAACAGCAATTGCATCATGCATGTGAGGTATCACCGCAAAGGTCAGATCGAGGGCAGTAATTTTAGCAGTAGACCTCCTCTGTAAATCTAATGTGGTAACCTGTAAAGGCTTTTAAAGGCTTTTAAAAATGTATGTAGTTTGTCGCCACTGCGCGTTTGTGCGAAATTTTAAAGCATGTCGTGTTTGGTATCCATGTACTCGGCCTAAGATCATATTTTTTATTTCATCAAACATTTGGGCAATATAGTGTGTTTTAGTGCATTAAAATAAAAAAAAAAGTATTTTTTCCCAAAAAAATGCGTTTGAAAAATCGCTGCGCAAATACTGGGTGGAAAAAAAATGCAACACCCACCATTTTAATCTGTAGGGCCTTTGCCTTAAAAAAATATATAATGTTTGGGGGTTCAACTTAATTTTCTTGCAAAAAAAAAATGTTTTCATGTAAACAAAAAGTGTCAGAAAGGGCTTTGTCTTCAAGTAGTTAGAAGAGTGGATGATGTGTGACATAAGCTTCCTAATGTTGTGTATAAAATGCCAGGACAGTTCAAAACCCCCCCCCAAATGACCCCATTTTGGAAAGTAGACACCCCAAGCTATTTTCTGAGAGGCATGTCGAGTCCATGGAATATTTTATATGTTGACACATGTTGCGGAAAAAATATATATATTTTTTTTTGCACAAAGTTGTCACTAAATGATATATTGCTCAAACATGCCATGGGCATATGTGGAATTACACCCCAAAATACATTCTGTTGCTTCTCCTGAGTACGGGGATACCACATGTGTGAGACTTTTTGTGAGCCTAGCCGCGTACAGGACCCCAAAAACCAAGCACCGCCTTTGCCCAACAAACTTCATTTTGAGCAAGTTGGACCAACAATCCGACCGTGTGTACGCTCCATTGGACAAACTTTTTTTTGGTTGGAGCAAAGTCCGACCGTGTGTACAGAAAACCATCGGCCTTTTGTCCTAGGTACGAATGTGCATGCTCAGAAGCAAGGAACAACCGGGAGCCTTCAGTCTTGTAAAACTAGCGTTCGTTATGGAGATTTCACATTCGTGACGCGGCAATTATGAACTATTTTAATACAGCGCATATTTTCATGATTGTTTACAATGCCCTAATAATCCAAAAAACGGAAAATTGAATACTCACCTTTCCGTAATTTTCCTTTCCTGGTGCCGACCCATGGCAGCATACTAATGGTTGATGGCTCCGCCCCCGGTCAACCCCCAGGACCACGTAACTCTATAAAAGAAAGAGTTACTCCCCCCTTCAGACATTCTTTGTAACTAGACTTCAGAACTTTAAGGATTATAGCAGGGAGGGTGCATGCTGCCATGGGTCGGCACCAGGAAAGGAAAATTACGGAAAGGTGAGTATTCAATTTTCCGTTTTCCTGGTGCCTTCCATGGCAGCATACTAATGGTAAATAACTCGCTTATAGGGAGGGAACTGCGATAATAAATTTTTTAATGGCTTTTTGAAAGTGATAGTTCCAGAGTCCTTTTCCCAAAGTCTCGGGAGGTAAGGACCGCAGGATCCAAGCTATAATGCGACATAAAGGTATTGAACGATGACCAGCTAGCCGCTCTACAAATTGTCTCCGGGGAGACCCTAGCCATAGCCGCCCAGGATGATGCGATTCCTCTTGTTGAATGTGCATTCACCGCGTTTGGAACTGGAAGACCACTAGCCCGGTATGCCCTTTGAATTATCTTCACGATCCAACTGGCTAATGTTGTTTTAGAAGCTGCCAAGCCTCTTTTGGTGCCTTTGGGGATAACAAAGAGTCGTTGATCCCTTCTGAACTGCTGTGTCAGCTCCAAATAACGCTTTAGAGATCTGGCCACGTCCAGTTCATGTAGTTTTGAGGAGGATGGATCCTCTCCGAAAGCTGGGAGTACCCACTCCTGGTTGGAATGGTAGACTGAAGGCATTTTGGGGACAAATTGATGGATAGGCTGTAGGACTACCCTGTCCGGAAAAAAAGTGACGTAGGGCTCCTCTGCCCCTAGGGCTTGTATCTCTGATACTCTTCGACCCGAGATGACAGCGATCAGGAAAACCGTTTTGCCGGTGATATCTTCCAAGGAGCACTCCTCTGTGGGTGTAAAGGGAGAGCTTGCTAAGACGTTAAGAACAACCGTTAGGTCCCATTTGGGATACAGCGTTTTCCTGGGAGGACGTAATCTTAACACCGCCTTCAAGAAACGTTCCACCAAGGGGTTTAGTGCCCAGCGTGTGTCTGTAAAGGCTGACAGGGCTGAAATATGCACTTTTAGCGTGCTGAGACCTAAGCCTAGGTCCAGGCCATTTTGCAGGAAAAGTAGGATATCTTGGACCCCAGGATTCAGAGGGTTGAAATGATTCGTTTCGGCCAGTGTAGAGAATTTTTTCCATATTCTGCAGTAGGTGGCATTAGTGGATGCCTTTCTTGCCTGTAATAACGTTTGTACCACGTCCCGAGAGCAACCTAGGTCGCCCAACCTCCTCCTTTCAACTTCCAGGCCCTCAAGTCTAGGATCTCTGGGTGCGGGTGTAGAAAAGCGCCTTGAGATAGCAGCTTGCTCGTGGGTGGGAGGGGTAATGGGTTGCCCAGGGCCATCTCTACTAAGAGCGGAAACCACGGTCTTCTCGGCCAGTAAGGAACAACCGCCAGGATGGTGACCCTCTCTAGAGTCAGTCGCTGGAGAAACCTGAGGATTAAGGGTGTCGGAGGGAAGGCGTAGCCTATCTGGAATTCCCATGGTTGGACTAGAGCATCCGCCCCTGTCGACATCGGAGATGGTGACCTCGTGAAGAAGAGAGGTGCTTTCGCGTTGTGCGGAGACGCAAAGAGATCTATCTGGGGATGCCCCAACTGTTGGCATATCCAGCTGAAAACCTGTGGATCCAACGACCATTCGTTGTTGGATGTGAAGGATCTCGAGAGATGATCTGCCAGCTGATTCTCGGGGGCTGGAATGTAGGTAGCCTGGAGATCTAATAAATTCTTCTCGGCCCATGCAATAATTGGGGCTGCTTCGCTGGCTAGTGTATTGCTGTGTGTTCCCCCTTGATTTTGGATATAGGCTACTGCCGCTCTGTTGTCCATTTGTAATAGCACTGACTTTCCCTTGAGGAGAGGAGCCAAATGCAGGATTGCCATCCATGCTGCCCTTAGTTCCAGGATGTTGGATACCATCCCTTCCGCATTGAACCTCCATCTGCTCTGAACCAGCTGATCTTGGAGGTGTGCCCCCCAACCCAGCTGGCTTGCGTCTGATGTGATAATGGTCCATGAGATTGGGCCGAGAGGACAAGCAGCTAGTAGATTCGGAGACCTCATCCACCACCAGAGGCTGGACTTCATCGAGGGAGTGATGGCTATCCTCTGACCGAGACGCTTTCTCCTCCACTGCTTCAGAAAACCTTGTTGAAAACCCCGTAAGTGGCTTCTGGCCCATTTTACCATCGGTATGCAGGCCGAGAGGGACCCTAGAAGGCTCAGGCAATCTGACGCTGGCATAGCGTGACTCCCCAATGCATGCTTCACCTTCTGCACCAACACCGGAATTTTGGCTGGTGGAAAGGACACTGACTTCCTCGGTGTGTTGAATAAGGCACCTAGGTATATCATTTTTTGTGTAGGTACAAACTGACTCTTCGAGTGGTTGATTAGCCATCCGAATTGTGTCAAGGTGTTCAAGACCATCTGCAGGTGCGACTGTAGAACTTCTCTGTGCTGAGACAGAATTAATATGTCGTCCAGATAGTGTAGGACTCGTATGCCCTTCTCCCGAAGGGGGGCTAAGATGGCTACCAGAACTTTGGTGAAGGTTCTGGGTGCTGATGAAATCCCGAAGGGGAGACACTGGAACTGAAAATGTAGGTTGCCTATTTGAAACCGTAGAAAATGTTGAAAGTTGTAGTGGATGGGGATGTGCAGATATGCGTCCTGGAGGTCTACAGACACCATCCAGTCCCCTGGCTGTACTGAAAGGATTACCGTGTTCAGAGACTCCATCTTGAAGTGTTCTACATAAAGGTACCTGTTTAGCCTTTTCAGGTCTAAAACCGGTCTCCAGCCCCCCGTTTTTTTGGGGACCAAGAAGACTGGGGAATAGAACCCTAAGTGCTTTTCCGATTCCGGAACCGGTAGGATTGCCCGTTGAGATAGAAGTATTTGCACGTATTGGACAAGTGTTTCCCTCTTTTGTTTTCCGGCTGGTATCTTGGTTGATTGGTAGGAGAAGGATGGAGGGCGGCATCTGAATTTCCAGAAATGTCCCTGAAGGACTGTGGATACCGCCCACTGGTCTGTACAATTTTCCACCCAAACCCGGGCAAAGGATCTGAGTCTTGCTCCCACTGGCCCGGCTTGGGTGGAGGGCGTGTCAAAAGGACTTCTGGTTTTCTATCGCCAGTGTAGGGGCCTTTGATTTTAGTTTGAGGAAAGAGGCCTGTGAGCCTTTCCAGTCCCTTCTGTATTGTTTACCCGGGCGATAAGCCCTGGAGTCTCTTGATCTCTGTTGGAAATTTGCCTGCGGAGTAAACTTCCTCCTTCTGCTCCTATCCTGGGGAATAAGACCGCTTTTCCCGCCTGTGACTCTGGATATTGCCATATCCATTTTATCTCCAAATAAGGACTTCCCGTCATACGGGATGCGACACCATGACTGTTTTGACGACGGGTCTGCTGACCATGGCTTAAGCCATAACGCTCTCCTGGCTGTGATAGAGTAAAGCATTGCTCTGGAGGAGCATCTTAGAACGTCTATGGCTGCTTCCGCCATGAAATCAGAGGTCAGCTTCAATTCATCTAGAGCTTTAATGATTTCTTCAGTATCTAGGCCACGTCTGAGGGCCAATTCAATATTATCTGTCCACACCCTGGTGGCTTTGGAGATTGAGGATAGGGCCACCGCCGGTTTGCAGGCTCCCCCCGATGCTTGGTATACTTTTTTCAGATCGGCGTCTATTCTGCGGTCTAGGACGTCTCTAAAGGAGACTGCGTCTTCTAAAGGTAGTGTTGTATTCCTAGCCAGTCGCATGACAGATGCATCTACTGACGGGACGGCATCAAAAATCTGAGCATCTCCTTCCGTTAGTGGGTAGAGTTTGGAAAAGCGGTTGAAGGCAAAGGGTCGTTTATCTACCTTCTTCCACTCCTCCAATACCACCCCCTTAATCTCCTCTATTAGGGGAAAGGCTGATTTCTTCCTGGCCAAATGTGGGAAGTATTTTCCTGCTTTATGTGGAGGTTCAGGATCTTCCTCCCACTGAATTGCATCCTTAACTGCACCAATAAAGGGTTCAATTAACCCAAAGTCGAAGGTCGATGTGCCCTCTTCTGGTATATTTCCGTCATCTTCCGAATTGAGCTCAGAATCAGGCTGGAGACTAGCTGTCTCCGCTACCCTTTGTTCAACAAGTGGGGTGGATTGATCCTGGGATGAGGCCAATTCCCTGATGGTGTCCTTGACTAATTCTTTGATTGAGCCTATGGACCCTTGTCTGTCGACCGTAGCCTCCAAAAAACACTGGCCACAGGCTAGCTTGTCTGGTAAGGCTTGCTTGCCGCATACCCAGCAATCCTTCCTCCCTGGTTGCAAAGACTTGCGCTGGGAGTCGTGTCTACTTGAGGAGTGGCGGGGTGACCTTCGGTCACTACGGGAAGTATGGGTTGAGGGTGAGCGACCCGAGCTTCTATGTCCCCCCGAACGTCCGTCACGAGAACTTCGATGAGAAGAAGTGCGGGCTGCTTCACGGCGTGGGCTATAAAGAAACAAAACAACTGGTGTTTCTATATATCCTCTAAAGTAGTAGTGCTCTTTGAATGGAAACAACTTACCTAACGTTGCAGCCCTTACCTAGTGGTATGTTGAGGATCTTTTTGGTGCGGCAATACTGGGGCAGCTGTGTAAAATTTTTTAGCTAGTCAATACAGCACCGTGCAATGTCAGCGAATGTACATTTATATGTTTACCATCATTACGCTGCAAAATAACATTTTAGCATTAACACACAGGTAATTACCTTGGCTGGGTTCCATCTGGCATGTAGAATAGTTAATACTCACAGCAAGGTGTATTTTCTGACAATCTGCCATTTGATTGTGGTCCCAGGCTGTTTAAATAGGATTTTTTGCTTGGGTGTACCAAGATGGCCGCCGCGCGACTTCCTCCGGCTATTGCGCATGCGCGATTGCGTCATGCCGTGACTCCGCCCCTCGGACGAGTAAAGCTAGGTTGTGTGGGGCGCGCGAAGCGTCCACACTAGCCATAGGCATTTGCAGAAAGCAGACATTTAAATGCAGCAGTGCTAAGCTGCTTATAGAGATCATTACCCGGGTAAAGCAATGTGTGACCCGAGGATTGTAACTGCCGCTGAGGAGAAAGTATGCTCCTGTGTGCCCTTCATGCCCAAAAAAGATCCACAGAAAAAGGGGCTCCCACACTTATATGGCGCATTTAGCAGCCCAAGATGCGGGACTCCGTACTGCAGGAGAGCATGAACCTGCAACGGTAGCACCATGAGACGGTGAGGTAAGGCTGAATAGTGATCCTGTAGGGATTGAGGACAGGAAAAAGAATGTCTGAAGGGGGGAGTAACTCTTTCTTTTATAGAGTTACGTGGTCCTGGGGGTTGACCGGGGGCGGAGCCATCAACCATTAGTATGCTGCCATGGAAGGCACCAGGAAAGCATTTTATGTGTTGATACCGATGGAATAACTTAAAAACAACGTCTTTCCTCTTTCTTGAATGTTTTTTTGTTTTATATTTTAGAATCATAGTAAAATATATTATGTATTGTTTCTATTTAGCACAACCACATTATCCCCTATGTATTTTATGCTGAAACCACAAGCTACTATATTTGTGTCCCTTATATTTTTTTTAAATTTACCTGCCTACTCCCAAACAGTAAATATTAGGATAAAACACAAAATTCATATTTTTGCCAGGATTTTATTTGGTTTAGTAAATCAAAGAAAACATAATAATAATGGCATATCCTATAATTCTATAAACATGAAGGCAGCAATCTATCAAATGGTGGAAATGGCGAGGCCTCTGTACCCCAGAGCATACAAATATAAAATTAATGTTGGAATTGGTCACCAGAGGAGTATATACAACAGGGAGCTCAAAGAAGGTCGTGAAACAAAAAAGATGGGGAGCAGCAGCAGAAGACATATCTGTCCCCAGGCTTTGGTACTCCAACAAGGGACTGGTATTTGTGGCATACCAGACTGAACCACGTACATTGCTTTCCACACTTCCATCCACATCATCTGAGGCCATTTTGGTATAGTGTGCATTATTAACACAACTCAAATAATATTTTCTCTTTTTCTTGGTGACCCCCTAAAATTGGTTAATCCAAAAAAATAATCCTCATAAATACTCCTAAATTCTTAGTAGCCCCTAAACTCCCCAGACCACTGGCCTTGTTGGGGATCCAGGGTCTGATGTGGCCACTGACCCCCATTTTGCTGGGGTGGGTTGGCTTGCTGGGGTGGGTGGGTGGGCTTGCTGGGGTGGGTAGGTTGGATGGGGTGGGTAGGTTGTATGGGGTGGGTAGGTTTGAAGTTAAGGAGCTGTGTGCTCCAAATCGCAGACATGGGTTTTAGGGGTTAGCTCCCATTTCCTCGCCTTGCTGAGGAGCTGGATGATGAGCCCCTCACATAGCTCCCTTTGCTCCACATCAACCTCCCTCAGCTTGTTGGCTGTAAAACACCCAAAGCCTTCTGCACTATCAGGTGCCGTGGTGATGACTGCAGTAGCCCGATTAAGGAACTCGGCTGTGGCCTCATCAACGTGGTGCCTCTTCCTGCCCCTTTTGCTAGGAGGGCGCAGGGTAGGCACTCTGGACTCAGTGCTTTGGCTGCTGGGCCCGGCCTCGTCTTGTGGCAAAGTTTCCTGGGTCTGAAAAATCAACATAATTACTAAATTATTTAGTAGTAGTCCACATTTTCACAACACATTTTAGCATCCTTTGTTTCTCAAAAATTTAATGTCTTCAAAAAGCAAAGGCTATCATTGTGACTCCAGCATTTATCCTTCTTGTCAAAATTTGTACTTTCAACTTCTGTCTATTTTCTCATTTCTAATCACTTAATTTCGGCCATAATTTTGGAGGCATCATAACAACACATTTACCTCACTTTCTATAATATTTTTTTTTTTTTGGGACAATGCTATACCTGGGGCAAGCTGATCTCCTCTTCCTCCTCTTCTTCTTGTGCCGGATCCACCTCAGTATCTGTGGCCTCAGCTGATGTGGAGGGTAGTGTGGAGGGTAGCGTTGAAATATGCCTGCGTGGCACAGTCTGGTCCTTCAAAAATCCCAGGCTTGAGAAGTACCACAGCTTGGGGACATAAACGTCTTCTGCTGCTGCTCCCAATCTCTTGGATTCCTTGATCTTCTTGATCTCCCTGTTGAACATACTCCTGAGGCCTCCAATTTTTGTCTTGACCGTTGTCTCGTCTGCCCTGGGGTTCACAGCCTTCGCCAATTCCACCAATTGATCGATTGCTGCTTGCCTTTTGTGTTTGTTGGAATAATCCTTATGTTTCACCTGCCACAGACAGGCATGATTCCGGTAGTTTTCAATGAAGTCAGCCATGAATTCTGGGCTATTCAGAACTGTCCCCTTCATTGTTACTCAAATTTGATCAGATGGCTGCAAGAAAGAACACGACAAACCAATAATTTTTAGCTTCTAGCTCATAACCTGCTTAGAATATAGATAGACCTTTATGCAGGCCCGCCATCATTAATTTGTGCTCCCCTTACCCAGCTTCAGGCATGTGCCCCCTGGAGCCTAGCTGAAGTGGGGGGGCCTTCCGTCCATTTTTTCAAAGCGGGGGCTGCTGACGCATCAAATATTTGAGATTGGGGTGGCTTTGGATGCTGACGAACAAGTTAACTAAAAGGATGTGTTTCCATCCTGTGCCCTGGGGACCTCCAGGACCCTTACAGGTGTACTGCCTGTACCCCCCTGATGGCAGCCCTGCCTTTAGGTAATTAGAATATTGTCATAAGGCCCCATGCACATGAGACGCTGCTCAACGCGCATTCATAGGCATTAGTACACTTTTTCAAACTGCCCCAGCACTCATTCAATGTTATGCTATGTGTCCATTGCACACACTGTCACAATGTTGTCATGTACCTTTCTTTCGACTATGCCTTCATCTGGGTTTCGTTTCCTAAGGTTACGTTCCAGGGTCCGGTACGTCAAACGGTCGTTAGGGATTTATATACCCTGCGCATGCGTCAAACTCCGCTCTCAGTACGTCATGACGCTGGGGCGTGCCAACATACTTTTTCCTGCATGCGACATACACGGCGGAACATTCGTGAGGGAGAACAAGATGGAGGCCGCACCGAAAACGACCAGGCCCCACGGTGGTGAATATAGAAAACACAAGGCCACCCCCATGAGCAAGGGGGAGATGGTGGAGATGGTGCGCATCTTTGACAAATATGACTACGATTGTAAGCAGGAGAACTATGACAGGCCCAACAGCCATAAAGACTATATTTTGGAGAAGGTCATCGTGGTATTGGAACGTGAATATGGCGTCCAACGAACGAAAGATCAAATTAGGAAAAGATGGTCTGATTTAAAACACAGAAAGAAAGAACAGCTGGACTCCATTCACCGCATCATCAGCAAAAGAAGTAAGCCAAATTCCTGACTGTAGTAATTATCTTTATGTTTGAATTAGCTGACTTTCCTTTTTATTTATTTTTTAAATTTGTGGGGGGAAATAAGAAGTTAATTTCAGTTAATGCATATATGTTTGAAGAAACATATTCTTTCTGACTCCACATTTTTGGAGCAATAATTAAGATACAGTATCTAATGATATTCATAGGAAAAAGGCACAGAGCAAGCCAACAGACAAGCCACCAGAGGGGAGGAAGGGAGGCTTCCCTTGGCCAGGCCCCAACAGGGGAGCCAACAGTGCCAGCATCATCCACAAATCGTAAGTTAACCCTCTAATTAAATAGCGCTTTCCTCCGACAGGGGATATTCTTGGTTGTCACAAGGACATGGTCTCATATACTGTAGTTAACTTTAATAAGGGGTATTTAATTTTTAAGGTCTGCTGTGCGTATCATTAGGGATGGACGAACATCTCCCGGGATGGTTCGCGAACGCGATCGCACGAACGCGGGTAAATGTTTGCGAACCGCGGGTTCGCGGCGGGCCCCATTCATTTCAATGGGAGGCGAACATTAAAAACCTCCAGGTCATATTTGCAGCCACAAAATAATTACTAGCTGTGCACACATAGTCCCACAACATGGACAATGACATAACAGAAGTATTAAGCAAATTTGAGATCGACAACGACAAGCATTCTTTTTTTATCTGAAATTTTTTGTCAATTCAGGAGCGCATGAAGGCCATGGAAGAGACGCAAGGCCAGGCTATGAAGGGGGTGCATGAGATGATCCTGCTATTGGAAAAGTTGCCATAAATATATATTTTTTTTTATAAGTTGTATAAATCCGGAACTGACAGCAGACGGTAAATACATGTCAAATACATATAGGGTCCATTCACACGTCTGTAAAATGGGTCCGCATCCGTTCCACAATTTAGCGGAATTGATTTTCAATTCCAGTCTGAAAAATTAGGCATTCACAGCCTGGATAAAGAAGTAAGTGTCGGCCAGTACAGGCCCCAAAAATTAGCCAACAGGCATTCATCTGACAGAAAAGAACTTTAAATTCTGTGGCTGGAGGTACATTAGGCATTCACAGGATAAATACGTTTCGGGCACTACAGGCCCCAAAAATTAGGCATTCAACGGACATAAAAGGCCTTTTATGCCGCTGTATTTACCCAAGAAGACAAGGACCATGAATAATAGTTATAGGTGGTGGTGGATATTTGTGGCCTGTCATGAGGAATTTGAATGAAACATGGTCTACTGGTCACATGTGTTGAATTCCTCAGAGATCCATGCCTCATTCATTTTTATAAATGTGAGGTAGTCAACACTGTCGTGAGCTAAGCGAGTGCGCTTATCGGTCACGATCCCGCCTGCTGCGCTGAACGTCCTTTCGGACAGGACACTGGACGAGGGGCAAGCCAACAGTTCCATTGCAAATTGTACAAGTTCTGGCCAGAGGTTAAGCCTGCCCACCCAGTAGTCCAGGGGTTCATCACTTCTCAGAGCGTCCACATCGGCCATTAATCCGATGTAGTCGGACACCTGTTGGTCTAGGCGTTCCCTGATGCTGGATCCGGATGAGACCTGTCGATGGGTCGGCTGAAAGAATGATCTCATATCAGAAGTGACCAAGACATCTTCAAACTGCCCTCTTCTTGCAGGCGCTGTTGGATTGGTATCCACAACTGTTCCTCTGGGAGTGGAAATTCCTCTGCCAGCACACGCAAAAGCAGAATGCAGCATTTCTCGAAGCAAGGCCTGGAAGTGTTCCATTCTGACAGCCCTCTGTGATGGTGGTAACATTTCTGCCATTTTTTGTTTGTACCGGGGGTCCAAGTACGTTGCCACCCAGCAATGGTCCATGCCCTTTATGCTTTTTATACGGGGGTCCCTCTTAAAACACTGGAGCATGAAGGCCCCCATTTGCACTAAACTGGAAGCAGTGTGGTGGCCTGGCTCCTGCTCGTCATCATCCAGGATAATGTCGTCCTCGATCTCCTCCCCCCATCCACGAACAACAACAGCAGGGATCCCAGAAAGGTTTAAAGCATGCTCTTCTTGCTCCTCCTCATCCGCCCCGGAACCATCCTCCTCTGACTCCTCTTCAGACTCCTGTTGTTGACTTGTCTCAGATAGAGTAGCCCCCCCTGGGAATTCATCCAGCATTGTGACTTCCTCATCTTCCTGCTCCTGCTCCTCGACGGCTTGATCAATGACACGACGCAATGCACGCTCCATAAAGAAGGCATAAGGTACGATGTCACTGATGGCACCATGGCTGCGACTGACCAGTTTGGTGATCTCATCAAATGGCCGCAAAAGTCTGCATGCGTCGCGCATGAGCAGCCACTGATGCGGTGAAAAAAAAACAAGATCCCCAGAACCTGTTCTGGCACAGAGTTCGTACAGGTAGTCGTTAACTGCACGTTTCTGCTGGAGCAGCCTATCAAGCATATACAAGGTTGAGTTCCATCGCGTCGGGCAGTCACAAATAAGACGTCTGACTGGCAGATTGTGTCGCCGCTGAATGTCAGCAAGGCGAGCCATGGCCGTGTAAGATCTTCTGAAATGGGCCGAGATTTTCCTTGCCTGCCGCAAGACGTCCTGGACCCCAGGGTATTTGACAACGAATCGCTGCACGACCAAGTTCAAGACGTGTGCCATGCATGGCACGTGTGTAATTTTGCCCTGTTTCAACGCACTCAGCAGATTGGCACCGTTGTCGCACACCACTTTACCAACTGTCAAATTGAGCGGTGTTAGCCACTGATCTGCCTGTGAACGCAAAGCTGAAAGGAGTGCAGGGCCAGTGTGGCTCTTGGCTTCCAGGCACAACAGACGCAGCACAGCATGGCAAGGTCTCACCTGGCATGTCGAATAGGTTCTGGGGATCTTGGGCGGCGCAGCGGAAGAGACGGTAGCAGCGGAAGAGGAGGAGTCAGCCGAGGAGGAGAGGGAGGATGGAGTAGGAGGAGGAGGAGAAGAAGAGGCAGGCCTGCATGCAATCCGTGGCGGTAAAACCAAATGTACACGGGTGCCACGGGTTACATGCTTGACGGCCGTCAGAAGGTTCACCCAGTGGGCAGTAAAAGTAATATATCTTCCCTGCCCGTGTTTGCTAGACCTCGTGTCTGTGGTCAGATGTATCTTGGCACCGACACTGTGTGCCAGAGATACATTCACTTGCCGCTGAACATGGCCATATAGCTCTGGGATGCCCTTCTGGGAGAAATATTTCCTTCCTGGGACCTTCCATTGTGGTGTTCCAATGGCCACACATTTTCGAAAGGCCTCCGAGTCCACCAGTTTATATGGCAGTAGTTGGCGGGCTAGGAGTTCTGACAAGCCAGCGGTCAACCGTTGGGCAAGAGGGTTATCCGGCGTCATCATTCTTTTACGCTCGAACATTTGGCCCACCTTTTTCCAGATAAACTTGGGGACGGGATGATGGAAGGTGGAGTGGAGGACAACTGTGAAGAGAGAGGAGAAGTAGTAGAAGAGGCTGGACGGTGAGAGCCTGGAGTTTGGCTTTGTGGGTTCTGACGGCGTTGCTCCCACTGGGCTGGGTGATGGGAGTTCATGTGCCTTCTTAAGGCAGTCGTCCCTAGGTGAGTGTTGGGCTTACCGCGACTTATGCGTTGACTGCAAAGGCTGCAGATGGCAACACTATTGTCAGCAGTGGACACGTTAAAAAAAGCCCACACTGCGGAGCCATGTGCCGGTGTCCTGGGAGCACCAGATGTGACCGTACATGGTTGATGGCTCGCTCTGAGTCCTGATACATTAGCAGTCTTGTTTGTCACTCCTGTGCAATGTAAGTTCCGCCTGCCTCTCCTCCCTATCTGCTGGTCCATCTCTCCCTCTGAACTCCCCTCCTGGTCCTCTCTTGTGGGCACCCACGTAACATCCATAGACACATCATCATCTACGTCACCTTCCCCACCACTAACATTAGAGATCTCGGAGTAGGCAGCAACAGCGGGGACCAACATCCTTGGGCTGATCTGGGTACTGTCGTCAGACTGCTGAGTGGCGGTTGTTGCTACCTCCTCTTCCTGATCCAATGTCAAGAATGCCTGTGCATCAGAGAAGTCTTGTGATGGATCGGAAAATAATTCCTGTGACTCAAGCGGAGGGTATATGGTGGCGGTGGTGTTGGTGGTAGTGTCTTTGGGGGTGCACACAGCAGAGAGTGAAGAGGGTGCAGATATCATACAGGATGAGGAGGGTGCAGAAGAGTAAGGCTGAGTGAGCCACTCAACCAAGTCTGGTGCATCCTTTGAAGTAATCGAACGCACCTTCTGCAACTTCCCACTTTGGCTCTGGCCTGGTGCTCCTGCCCTACCCCTACCACCCCTGTGGAAGGGCCTGCCTCTTCCTCTGCCTGTCATCTTTTAAATGACCCTGTGACAAAAGGCTGTAGAGAAGGGCAGTATATGTGGAAGAAGGTATATAACACCCCGCTTCAAACTGTCGTTTTCGGGGGCCACTGGTCTATCACAGCAGTTATAATACTTTTTTCTAATTGCATTTGTCACTCTTTGTAGTATCGCTGCAGAACCTCTCAGCAGTCACAATGCTGCACAGTAGAAATGCACTATACTATTCTTCCTATATGTGAAAGTTTTTTATGCGTGTATTAGACCCGTATATACTGCACACCAAATAGTACACCTATACCAGTCCTTAAAATGAACTTTTGTGGAGCTTTATTGGTTAGCGATTTTAGTCGCTAGTCTGTGCCTGCGACACACAGCGGCAATTTCTACCTAAACCGAGAAAAGAGCTGCAGCAGAACCGCTCAGAAGCTGCACAGTAGAAATGCTGCACAGTTGAAATGCACTATATATTATATAGTATAGTATATAGTATATATTATATAGTATGTTTGAAAGTTTTTTATGCGTGTATTAGACCCCTATATACTGCACACCAAATAGTACACCTATACCAGTCCTTAAAATGAACTTTTGGGGAGCTTTATTGGTTAGCGATTTTAGTCGCTAGTCTGTGCCTGCGACACACAGTGGCAATTTCTACCTAAACCGAGAAAAGAGCTGCAGCAGAACCGCTCAGAAGCTGCACAGTAGAAATGCACTATACTATTCTTCCTAGAGTATTTTATGCGTGTAGTACACCCCTATTTACTGCACACAAAATAGTACACCTATACCAGTCCGTAAAAAGGACTTTTGTGGACTGTACACCTATACCAGTCCTTAGAAGGACTTTTGTTTTAGTAGAGTCTGTCCCTGCTAGTACACACACAGCAACCTTCCTACACTGACTAAAGACAGCTGCAGAACCGCACTATACTATTCTTCCTAGAGTATTTTATGCGTGTAGTACACCCCTATTTACTGCACACAAAATAGTACACCTATACCAGTCCGTAAAATGACTTTTGTGGACTGTACACCTATACCAGTCCTTATGCCCCATACACACGATCGTTTTTCATGCCGTTAAAACTGCCATTTTTAAAAATGGGCCTGAAAAATGATCGTGTGTATGCTCCAGAGCATTTTTAATGACGTGAAAAGCGGCCATTAAAAATTTCGGACATGCTCTCTTTTTTCACATCGTTTTTCATGTCGTTTTTTTTAACGACGTGAAAAACGATAGTGTGTATGCTTTCACGAGGTGAAAAAAAACGCACATGCTCAGAAGCAACTATGAGACGGGAGCGCTCGTTTTGGTAAAGCTAATGTTGGAAATGGAGATGGCACATTCGTCACGGTGGAATTAATGGCATCGTTTTAATGCTGCGCATTCCGTTCTTCTTTTGATAATGCTTAAAAATTACCTTCTTTTGCTAATGACATTGAGAGTTATGCCAAACTTGTTTCTAAAGTAATTCCAAATTGCTCTAATGATTGTAAAATATTATTTCTAAGCCGCACCTCCCTCCTAAATAATACTAATAATACTAAAAAAATGTAAATATCCTTTTTTTTGGAAATTATATTTTACTATTGTATTTTTAATTTTTGGGGCCTTGTTTTTTATTTTTAGGCTTAAATTATTCTTGTGTAAAGTTACCACACCAACCTTCAAAATGTGTCTCATTTGGCCTCAGGGAGGTTTGTGTCCCTTGATAATAACAATAATATTATTTGAGATGTCCCTGCCTGCTCCCTAGCAAGCTCTCTTTTGAAATACAAATCACATAGTCAAGTTTTTTAAGGCCAAAAAAAAAACCTTTATTTCGGAACATTAACAAATTAAAGGGGAAGGCAGCACTGGAGAGCCTGCTTGCATTTGTGCATGCCTTTGACCCCACAACAACCATCCAAGATGTGAAAACCTAAATAGAGATTAGATCCCCAAAAAAAAGGAGCCCAATCTTGTCTTGAGCTCCCAGAGGTCAGGAGCCACAGCAGATAAGTCCTATATGTCCCCAGTCTGTGGTACTACAGCAGGCATTATTTTCTGCTCTTCCTTGTAGCCTTCTCTCCAGCCTTCTCTGCAGCCTTGGTTGGTTTCTTCCTTGGAGGCTGGGGATCAGGAGGAGAGGTTGTGGCAGGAGGAGTAGTAGGAGGAGGAGGAGGAGGTGGAGGAGTAGGGACAACCTCCGTTCTATCGCTGTACATGGTGAGTTCACCCAGCAAGCCCTTATTGATCACTTTTAAAAGCAGGGTCTCACTATATATCTTTTGCCGTAAGTCCATTTGCCCTAGTTTGTGGGCGAGGACTGCGGCAAATCCCTCATCAACAGAGGGTGCCTCTCTGAGGGCCGCTGTTGCCTCTCTGATGAAGGCCCTGGTTTCCTCCTCCACCTGCCTACCTCTCCTTGGCCCTCGTGGTTTAACTACCAGGGGAGGCATCTGGGCTCTTGTGCTGGGCCCAGCCTCCTCCTGGGTGCCACTGGGCCATGCCTCCTCCTGATCCCCAACATCACCCTCTTCCTGGCTCTGCTCTGGCTGTAAAAAAAGAAAGGGACATTATTTATTTTGGCCCACCATCATTCACAGACATTGTTCACCTCTAGACATTCTTGAAATCAATGTCAAAAGTTATGTCATTTTCAATGATTCCGCATCCTGGTTTTGTTGCCTTGTCCACATAAAATTAGGCCACTACTGTATCTTGCTCTTAAAAAACTTTATTGGTAGAAGTTTACATACCTAACAATACTAACATCCATTTAAATTCTACAATTTTGTAAGATATAAATATAGATATCAATACTTTACCTGGCTCCATATATCCAAATCTGCCTCCTCAGGGACCTCATCTTGAACCTCAGAGGAAGCCAGAGCAGGGTTGCCAGGAAGGCTGGAGGTCTGGCTGCAGGGAAGGCTGGAGGGTTGGCTACAAGGAAGGCTGGATTGACCTCTGGGGGGAAGGGTGGACAGAGATTCCCTCACTTCCAGCTGGTCATCCAGGAAAGATAACTTGCTGTAGTACCACAGACTGGGTTTATAAACCTTATCTGCTGGAGCACCTGACATCTGGGACCTCAGGACCATAGTCCTCTGGGTCCTGTATGTCCCTCTGATGGTCGCTATTTTGGTTTTCACATCTTGGAGAGTTGTTGTGGGTATCTTGGTTTGCACAAATGCAAGCAGGCTCTCCAGTGCTGCTTTCCTGGTGTCTTTATTTTTATTCGCGCCACTTTTGGTGTGCCATAGTATAGGTAGCTCTTGCCATTTGTCTATGAACTCCCCCATGAATTCCGGGTTTTTGAAAGTATTCATGATATCTGTAAAAGCGAGAAACAACAAAATATATATTTTTCAGGCAACATTCCTCAAATGTGCATTTTCTACATATTTTTTACGCACAAATCTCCTCGTCTGATGAACCTGAAATGCTTAAATTGTTAGGTACCTTCGTCAAGACGTTCGTTGCTAACTCCCTCTCCCACCAAATGAACGTATTTTCGAGACATGGATCTTCACTTGATATACACTGCGCATGCGTGAAACTCTGCACGCTTTCCCCGTCCCTGACGTTCGATATTGCACTTTCCCCGCCCCTTCTCGCTCGTCGTAGTGCTTAACAAAACATGGCGGAGACACAGGTGGCTGAGATTACCTCTACAGAGGAGGAAATTCCAGAGGAGCCGAAATCCAGATCCAGGAGATATAAGGCATCCAACATGTCATTCGAGGAAATGGTGGAGATGGTCGCCATTTTGAAGAGGGAGGATTATGATGCCAAGCATGGGCCGCATAAAAGGCCTAATCTGGTCAAGGCAAAAATTATGGGAAAAGTGGTCAAAAGTCTTCGCAAAAAATTCGGGGTGTGCAGAACGAAGGAACAGCTCCGAAAACGTTGGTCTGATCTGAAGTTGCGGGAGCCCGACCAATACAAAAGAATAAAGAAAGTTTTAGGAAAAAGTAAGTTATTTTTTAATATTTTCCATGGTACATATTATTTACTTATTACTTACTTATTCTGTCGTGTATTTTTGACTTTGATATAGTACAGTGAAAGATACCATCTTTCAGGTTCGTTCACACAGTAAACGGACGTATTAAACCTCTTTCTCCGTACAGTTCATCAAACGATGTTTTAGGATCATCCAGTGTGAACACCCATGTATTTTATTTTATTTGGGGGAGCAAATTTTGTAATCACTTATTTTTTCGGTGCTAATCCAAAGGACATTTGTTCGTTTGAAAAAAGGATATGCATGGTAATGTTAAGGGAGTGAATGCTCAGCAGCTGATGAAACATCTGAACGCAGTAGTACAAGTGTGGGCCTAAAGCCAAAAAGCTTGAGGGTGTCACACACAGGTGATCCTGTGTAGATACTTTGGGGTGTTACAATGTGTCAAATTTGTGTTTAAAAAGTATATGCTATGGTTTTGGCTATGTATCCAATCATGTGTTCCGGTTGGCACTGGGGGTCCATTTTAAAATGGAGCAGGCTTCAAAAGAATGTTTACAAAGTATTTTATCATGTTTAGTTTTTTAGAAAAATTGAGTCGCTACTAATGAAACTATACCTTTTATTTTAATCTCCCTAGGGATTCCAATAGCTACCTCAGATGAGCCGATAATTGCAACACCTACAACAATACCCCCAGAACCCCAGGATGGAGAGGAACATGATGTTGTGGAAGTGGAAAGTGGCACCACAACAGGTCAGAGAGAAACCAGACACATGCATGTTAAATAGATGTAGGCCTACATATTCTATCCTACATTTTTCTTTTTACATTTAGGTGCAGTTCTGGCCGAAGACCCCAAAAAGTTGACACATCACAGTACCCAGATCCTGATCCAATACCTCATGGTCTGCTGTCGTGACCTCAAAAAAATGAAGGGAGACTTGATAGAGATCAGGGCAAATACCAAGCGGGTGGAGGAAAGGCTCCAAAATATCATGGCTGTGCTTGGGCGTGTCTAATATTTTTACACCAAAGAACGTTTAAATAGCTGAGTTTTGGAAGGTTTTTTGTTGTTTTACCCTTTAATGACTAGCACATGTTTAGCTTTTTCACAATTTTTTAGAATATAGTTTGTTTATGCATGGCTGGTTATGCGTTTTAATACCCCAAAAATTAAGGGAACATCCACATTTCAAAGGAAGTTTTCCACCAAAAAAAGAAATAAAGGTATTTTTACATTCCAAATAATTGTGGCTTCATTATGTAAATGTGGTGCTGAGTGAACTAATCAATGTTTTGTGTTTACACTGACAATGAAGGCTAATTAAGAATGATAAATACACATGGCAATACAAGTGCACTAGGTAAACCTACATGAAACATAAAACATTATAAAATGAAAACACCAAACCAAACTTTACTCCATAAAAGAATGAATTTATTTGAAAACAAAATTTTAAACATTTTCTGGCATTTCAATGGCCCCCCTACCCATAAAATATTCCACATATTGGTTACGGACCTCACGTCCAGTTGGGGGGGCCAAGCCAGGACGGCAAGGTTCCAGGGCCACTAAAGTTTCTTGATTGAGTAAAGAGGCCTCAGGCCCACTCAAAGCTATATAACTGGTGGAATGCACCCGTAGGAAATTATGAAGCACACAGCAAGTCATTACCACATGGTTCCATTTGTATGGGGCAAGGTGGATGGAAGTCAGGAAGAGGCGAAATCGGCTGGCCATGATGCCAAAGGCATTTTCCACCACCCTTCTGGCTCTGGCCAGCCGATAATTGAACACCCTCCTCTCAGGGGTGAGGGTGCGTTGCGGGAATGGCCTCATCAAATGGGGTCCCAGGCCAAACGCCTCATCCGCAACAAACACAAAAGGTAGTCCCTCCACATTCTGCTCCGCTGGTGGCAAGGCCAGCAGATCCAAAAGGAGCCGTTCCCCAAACTCCGTCTGGGCAAATACTCCTCCATCAGACATCCTGCCATTCTTGCCAACGTCCACATAGAGGAACTCGTAGGTGGCCGACACCACTGCCATCATCACGATGCTGTGGAACCCCTTATAGTTATAATAAAAGGATCCCGAATGGGGTGGTGGGACGACCCGAACATGTTTGCCGTCGATGGCTCCTCCACAGTTCGGAAAGTTCCATCGCTGGGCAAACTCGGAAGCCACATTCTACCATTCATGTGGCGAAGAAGGGAACTGTGGAATTAAAGAAAGAATAAATTAATACTTTGAGCCAGAAACATTGAAAGCTGATTTCATAAAAACATTCATGTCCAACATTGGTAGAAACTGTAAAAAAAAAAAGATTAGTAAGCAACAACAAACCTAAAAAAAAACAATTGATAAAAATTGGGGGGGGGGATTGAAGATGAGTTGGGAATATCACAAATGAAGGCTGTAGCACTCTGTATGAAGTTAAAAAAAAGGAACATTCCTAGGCAATCTTTAGGTTGCGTTTTGGGTACAGCACTACGATGGAACATAGAATAAAATACATGGAAATGACTAGGCAAGGTAGGTATGGCCCCAGGATAGCATGCTGGAGAGGTTAGGTAAGCCAAATTTACAGGTAGGCCTCAAAGCCAAAACTTTTACTATTAAAACATGGGGAGAAAGGGGACATTCCCTGCAGCTAAGAATCATGTGAATTAGGGACTGCTAATAAAGCAAAATAAAAAGTATCCAAAACAAAAATACATACAATGTGAAGTTTTTAAGAAGAACACTTACCTTAATATAGTCCTCCTGCAAAACTTGAAGGATGGCAGAACAAGTCTCTGGTATGATGATACCCAGAGCCTGGGGGGATATGCCTGTGAAGAACTTAAGGTCCTGCAGGCTTCTCCCAGTCGCCAGGTATCGCAACGTGGCAATGAGCCTCTGCTCAGCACTGATGGCTTCACGCATAACGGTGTCCTGCCTGGTAATGTAGGGGGACACCAAAGCCAACAGTTGCTGAAATACGGGGTCAGACATCCTGAGAAAATTCCTGAAATCATCAGGATTATTCTCCCTGATCTCCCGCAACAAAGGCATGTGACAGAATTGGTGCCGCTGAAGCAACCAATTCTTGGTCCATGAACTCCTCCTGACCCTGCTCATGGCATGGAGTCGGGATACAGCATGAACCCCTGCACCAACTACAGCACGAACTCTACGACGAGTACGTAGCCGCAACATGGCTAGATAACGGTCGGCTGAACAGAACGAACTAGAAGAACGCACGGAAGAACAGCAAGGCCAATGAAGAACAAGCTGAAAAACAGGAATGAGCAGAGCAGACCGCACTGAATAAACAGATACGAACTGACTACACGCACTGCCAAACAGATACGAACCCACAGGCACAAACTGAACTCCACAAAACGATCTTCAAAGCACGAAGACTGAAAAGCGCGAATCGTCTCTCACCAAACTTTTACTAACACGCGGTAACACGGAATTAGCAAAAGCGTCCCAAAGGGTGGCGTCATTAGAACGGAACTTCCCCTTTATAGTGCCGTTGTACGTGTTGTACGCAAGACAGGCTTGAGAGGAAACATGAAAAAAAACGACGTGAAAAACGGCAAGAAAAAAAATGGCAAGAAAATCGATCGTGTGTACGCGGCATTAGAAGGACTTTTGTTTTAGTAGAGTCTGTCCCTGCTAGTACACACACAGCAACCTTCCTACACTGACTAAAGACAGCTGCAGAACCGCACTATACTATTCTTCCTAGAGTATTTTATGCGTGTAGTACACCCCTATTTACTGCACACAAAATAGTACACCTATACCAGTCCGTAAAAGGACTTTTGTGGACTGTACACCTATACCAGTCCTTATGCCCCATACACACGATCGTTTTTCATGCCGTTAAAACTGCCATTTTTAAAAATGGGCCTGAAAAATGATTGTGTGTATGCTCCAGAGCATTTTTAACGACGTGAAAAACAGCCATTAAAAATTTCGGACATGCTCTCTTTTTTCACGTCTTTTTTCATGTTGTTTTTTTTAACGACGTGAAAAACGATAGTGTGTATGCTTTCACGAGGTGAAAAAAAAACGCGCATGCTCAGAAGCAACTATGAGACGGGAGCGCACGTTTTGATAAAGCTAATGTTGGAAATGGAGATGGCACATTCGTCACGGTGGAATTAATAGCATCGTTTTAATGCTGCGCATTCTGTTCTTCTTTTGATAATGCTTAAAAATTACCTTCTTTTGCTAATGACATTGAGAGTTATGCCAAACTTGTTTCTAAAGTAATTCCAAATTGCTCTAATGATTGTAAAATATTATTTCTAAGCCGCACCTCCCTCTTAAATAATACTAATAATACTAAAAAAAATTAAATATCCTTTTTTTTGGAAATTATATTTTACTATTGTATTTTTAATTTTTGGGGCCTTGTTTTTTATTTAAAGTTACCACACCAACCTTCAAAATGTGTCTCATTTGGCCTCAGGGAGGTTTGTGTCCCTTGATAATAACAATAATATTATTTGAGATGTCCCTGCCTGCTCCCTAGCAAGCTCTCCTTTGAAATACAAATCACATAGTCAAGTTTTTTAAGGCCAAAAAAAAAACCTTTATTTCGGAACATTAACAAATTAAAGGGGAAGGCAGCACTGGAGAGCCTGCTTGCATTTGTGCATCCCTTTGACCCCACAACAACCATCCAAGATGTGAAAAATAGGATTTTTATAACAGCTTACCTGTAAAATCCTTTTCTTGGAGTACATCACGGGACACAGAGCGGCATATTCATTACTATGTGGGTTATATAGATACCTTCAGGTGCTGGCACTGGCAACTTCCAAAACCGGAAGTACCCTCCCCTATATAAGCCCCTCCCATCCGGGAGTACCTCAGTTTTGTAGCAAAGCAATAAGTGTCCCCAAAAGAGGGGTGGGAGCTCTGTGTCCCGTGATGTACTCCAAGAAAAGGATTTTACAGGTAAGCTGTTATAAAAATCCTATTTTCTTTCTCGTACATCACGGGACACAGAGCGGCATAGTCATTACTATGTGGGATGTCCTAAAGCAATGCCCAATGAGAAGTTCCAACTGCTCTCGTGGAGTGCGCCCTAACTTTGAACGGAGGCGGTCTCCTTCTCAAGCCATAGGCTTGCATTATGACCTGTCGAATCCACTTGGCTAAAGTAGATTTTGATGCTGCCTGAGCCTTTCTGGGGCCTTCCGGCAGAATAAACAAAGTATCCGTTCTGCGAATCTGAGCAGTGGCTTTTAGATAAGCTTTAACTGCTCTTACTACATCCAAAGAATGTAATAATTTTTCCTCTACTGAACTAGGTTTGGGGAAAAAAGAAAGAAGAACCACATCTTGGTTCAAATGAAACCTCGATACCACCTTCGGAAGAAAGGTTGGATGAGGATGTAACACTACTCTGTCCTTATGGATAGCCAGATATGGCTCCCTACAGGACATAGCGGCTAATTCCGACACTCTTTTAGCCGAACAAATGGCTACTAGAAAAATCAATTTCCTGGTGAGAAGAACCAGGGAAATATGCTGTAATGGTTCAAATGGTTGTTTCTGTAGAACCGACAGAACCAGGTTTAAGTCCCATGGACATATGGGAATATTAACCGGAGGGCTAATACGCATCACTCCTTGTATAAAGGCTTTGACTAGTGAATGCGAAGCCAAGGGCCTCTGAAAAAATATTGACAAGGCCGAAATCTGACCCTTGATAGTACTCAAGGCAAGCTTCCTATCTACTGCCCACTGTAGGAAGTCCAGAATCCTACCTATTACGTACTTTCGTGGATGCCATTTCTTGCCCTCACACCAGGCGATGTACGCCTTCCAGATTCTATAGTAGATCTGCCTGGATACCGGCTTCCTGGCATTGATCATAGTAGATACCACAGGATTAGAGAGACCTCTCTTTTTTAGAATGTGGGCTTCAATAGCCAGGCCGTCAAACCTAGGGCTGGTAAGGAAGGGTGGTATATCGGTCCTTGCGAAAGCAGGTCCGGACGATGTGGGAGGGTCCAAGGACTCCCCACAGACATTTTTACAATCTCCGCGTACCATGCTCTTCGGGGCCACGCTGGAGCCACCAGAATCACTGGTTTCTTTTCTACCCTGATTCTGCGGAGTAATCGAGGTAACAATTGTGGCGGTGGGAATGCATATATCAGCTTGAACTGATCCCAAGGGAACACTAGGGCATCCGAGCCGCAAGCTAGGGGATCCCTTGTCCAAGAGACAAACCTGTCCACCTTTGCGTTGAATCTGGATGCTAGCAGATCTACATCCGGTGTTCCCCACCGCTGACATATTGTCCGAAAAACCTCGGGGTGAAGGGACCATTCCCCTGGGCATAATTGTTGGCGACTTAGAAAGTCCGCCTTCCAATTCTCCACTCCTGGAATGAATACCGCGGATATGGCTGGGACATATCTTTCTGCCCATTTCAGGATGCAATTTACTTCCCTCTGGGCTGCACGACTCCTGGTGCCACCCTGATGATTGATATATGCCACTGCCGTGGCATTGTCCGATTGAATTCTGACAGGGGACCCTTGGAGTTTGGATGTCCATGCTACTAGGGCATACCGGGCTGCTCGTATCTCTAAGAGATTGATGGGCAGGGCCTTTTCTGCATCCGACCATCTGCCCTGGAGAGACCATTGCTCCAGTACTGCTCCCCAGCCTATAAGGCTGGCATCTGTAGTGACCACCTTCCAAGAAATCGGACTGAAGGATTTCCCTTTTTCCAGATTCTGGGGAACCAACCACCAACGGAGGCTCTTGCGAACGGAAGGGGACAAGGACATTGGTAAGTCTAGGGCCTGAACTTTCTTGTTCCAGGCTGACAGTATGGCCCTTTGCAAATTCCTTGAATGGAATTGACCGTAGGGTACTGCTTCGAATGATGCCACCATTTTTTCAGCAGCCTCATGCACAGGCGTATGGACGGCTGTCTTTTTGTACCCACTAAGTGGATCAAATCTCTCAAAGACAACACCTTTTTTCGAGGCAAGAATATTTTCCTCTGGCCTGAATCTAGCCTTAGCCCCAAGTATTCCAGACTTTTGACTGGTTTTAGGGCTGACTTGTCTCGGTTGATAATCCAACCGTGAGATTCCAGATACTTGATTGTCTTGTGAACGACCACTTCTAGTTTTTTCACTGAGTGGTCTATCAGCAACAAGTTGTCTAGATATGCCATTATCGTTACACCTTGTGTTCTTAGATTGGCTAATAATGGGGCCAGAATTTTTGTGAACACTCGTGGTGCTGTGGCCAGACCGAAGGGTAAGGCTCTGAACTGAAAATGGCGCCCTTCTACTGCAAAGCGTAGAAATTTTTGGTGGACTGGAAAGATGGGAACGTGCAAATAAGCATCTTTGATGTCGATCGAGGCTAACCATTCCTCCTCTTGTAGGGCAGTGGCCACCGATCGGATCGACTCCATCTGGAAAGTCCTGATATGCAGGAATTTGTTTAGCCCTTTTAGATTTAATATGGGCCTCACGTCCCCGTTTGGCTTCGGGACTGTAAAGAGGTTTGAGTAAAACCCGAACCCCCATTCTTCCAGGGGAACCTCCATAATTACTCCTTGGAGCAATAGTTGTTCTAGTGCCAACAGGAGGGACTCTCTCTTCCGGGGATCCCTTGGCACATTTGACCACATAAAATGGGAAGGAGGAGAGTCTTTTAACTCCAATCTGTATCCCAGACTTACTGCGGAGAGCACCCATCTGTCTCTGATCGTGTCCCGCCAGGTCTCTGCGAACAACTGGAGTCTTCCCCCCACCCGATTGAGTGGGGGCAACCCTTCATGCATTTGACTTTGGGGGAGGTTTTGTACCTCTCCTGACCCAGGGCTTCTTGTTACCCTGCGATTGTCCCTGATTTTTTTTTTTTTTTTTTATTGTTTATTTATAAATTTTTATAAACATATTACATAATAGTGCAATGAAAAGGAAGAAAAGGCATTTCGACTGGCAATGATATAAAAGTACATTTGACAAAGCGAAGTTTGACAAAAAGAACATAGTAGTGACACATGTACATTGCATTGAAATGTTAACCAACTTAGGGACAATGACGCATATATAACGTACAGTGTCATAGGGCAATAAGGCATTGGCTAAAAAGATGGTTACAGCTCTAGACATATCTGAAAAAAGGGGGCAGACGGGGGTAATCGTAGATAGACATCATAATAGGGGACGGACATCACGGGGCCCATCAGACTCACAAGAGTACTCAGATTTATCCCAAGGTTCCCAGATCATGTCAAAAACAGGTAAGGTTTCTTCTATCTTAGCGGTCATATGTTCCATTCTACGTGTGTCATGTATTATTGACAAAACTTGGTGGAACGTAGGAGGAGAGGTGGAAAGCCAACACCTAGGGACGGCTCTTTTAGCTGCTAGAAGAACAAAATTCACTAGTTTCTTCAAAGCCTTTGATAGGCCATGGAGAGGTAGGCCTAGAAGGAAGTGTATGGGATTTAGTGGGATAGGGGTTAGCAGTAACTTCTGTAGAAGTTCCTGGATTTCAGTCCAGAAGGGAATAATAAGTGGGCATTCCCAAAAGATGTGAAAAAGGGAACCCACAGATCCGCCACATCTCCAACAAAGGTTAGATAGAGATAAGTCTCGGGCATGTAGCAGATCCGGGGTCCTATATCAAAACATCATGACTTTAAATGCAGTTTCTTTCTGTGCTACACAGCGTGAGATCTTGGATGTAGAGTCCCATATCTTACCCCAATCCAATAGAGATATTGGGCGTTGTAGTATATGCGACCATTTTTTCATGTAGCTATGGGTGGAATCCGTCAGAGGTGGGTTTTCATGGAGTATCTTATATATAGATGAAATTTGTTTGGAATCATAGGGACCATTAGCACAAATACCTTCAAAGCCTGTAGGTTTTTCTAATGAAAGGGTGGAGGATATGGTAGAGAAAAAGTGTTTGAATTGAATATAAGAATAATGGAGTGAAGCTGGGAGGTCGTGTTTATCCTGTAGCTCTGAAAAAGATAGGAGTTTACGAGTAATTGGATGCACAACATGTCGCAACTGAAATATCCCTGCTCGGGTCCACGGGCACATCCTTGCATATGACAGCCCATCAGGGATGTCTGGGTTGAACAGTATATTTAGAAGGGGGGGGCACTTGGAAGTCAGAGAATAACGTTCTGCACATCTCTTCCAAATAGTAAGGGTGAAAAGCATCGGTGCTAAACAGAGGGATCTCAATTGGGGCGTATATTTAGAAGAGATAGGCCATAGCATAGAGCAAAGATGAACCGGAACAGTAATTCCCATCTCAATCTCCGCCCATTTGCTAGGTGCTTTTCTAGAAGTCCATGTAGTTATTGCTCTTAAGTGGGATGCATAGTAATACCTGATGAAATCTGGCGCCGCCAGGCCCCCCCTATACCTAGGAGAAAAGACAACTGATTGTGCTATCCTATGGGAGGCATTGCTCCATATAAATCTAAGGCATCGTCTCTGGAGATTTCTCAGCTGCGACATTGGCACCGGGATCGGAAGTGTTTCAAACAGATAAAGTAACTTGGGAAGAATTGACATCTTGAGGATATTTACCCTACCCAAGAGAGAAATCGGAAGAGAGATCCAACTATTCAAGAGACGTGATATTTCCACAAACATAGGGGGAAAATTTGCTTGGTAAAGGGACGTATATGAAGGGGTAATGTATACCCCCAGGTATTTGAGCGTGGAAGGATTCCAATGGTAACGGAAAGAATCTTGGAGAGGTTTAAGCAGTTTGGGTGACATGTTTATGGGTAAGGCCTCTGTTTTGGACTGGTTAATTTTAAACCCTGAGAGGTCTCCGAATGCCGATAGGGTGTCGTGTATAGCGGGCAAGGACATGGTGGGGTGGGTAAGAGTCAATAGGATGTCATCGGCGAAGAGTGACAATTTATATTCCCGCTGTCGCAGCAACACCCCTCGGATATCCGGGTGGGCCCTGACGGCCAGCGCCAAGGGTTCCAAACACAGAATAAACAGCAGGGGTGACAAAGGGCATCCCTGCCTGGTACCATTACTGAGGGGGAATCGCTGCGACAGGTAGGAAGACATCCGTACCTGGGAGGTAGGGGTAGAGTATAAGGCATGTAGAGCTTTAATAAAAGAACCTGAGAACCCATATCTGGAAAGGACCGCGAACATGAAAGGCCAGCTAAGGCGGTCAAACGCTTTCTGTGCATCAAGACTTAGGACAATGGCAGATTGTTTGGTTTTATTTAAGAGGTCAATCAGATCTATAGTCCGTCTGGTGTTGTCACCCGCATGTCTAGTAGGCACAAAGCCTACTTGGTCTTTGTGAATCAGTCTTGTCAGTAATGGGGATAGTCTGTTAGCAAGTATTTTAGTAAGGATCTTATAATCTGAGTTTAATAGGGCAATGGGACGATAGTTACCTGGTAATGAGTGATCCTTACCCGGTTTAGGGATGACAGTTATGAATGCGTGTAAGAATTGCGAATGTGGAATGGAACCATCGAATAAGGAGGAAAATAAGGATAGCATGTGGGGGATGAGAACGTCAGGGAAGGTTTTATAGTAGGAGTAAGGGAGTCCATCTGGTCCTGGTGATTTGTGAGTCGGTAGAGCCTTTATTACCGCTGTTATTTCCTCAATAGTAACAGGGGCATTGAGCAAGGTTTTCTGGTCGCTTGACAGTTTAGGCAGATCTAAAAGGGACATAAATTCTTCAAATTTATTCTGGGAGAACTGAGACGTCGGATCAGAGGCTAGGCAATTATACAGCTTCTGATAAAAGTCCCCAAAAACCTGGGACATAGTCCTAGGACAGTATGTGGGAAGTCCATCTGGCTGCATCAGGTGGTCAGGAATTGAAAGAAAGGGTCGTGGCTTTAGTCTATTAACAAGCATTCTATGTGGCTTATTGGCATACTCATAGAATTTCTGTCTAGCCCATAACATAGATTTAGAGATCTTACTGAGGTTAAAAGATTTGATACGATTACGAATCGAGGTCACCCGTCTCAGCCGTTCCACCGTGGGAGAATTAAGTAAGTGCGTCTCCGCAGCCCTCAACTGAGCAAGAAGATCAGTTTTCAGCTTCATTGAGTCACGTTTAAAACGAGAGCCTGCGGATATGCACTCACCTCTAAAAAAAGCTTTATGAGCCTCCCACAGGATGGAGGGATCCGACACCGAACCTTCGTTCAATTGAAAGAATTCAGACAATTTCTGCTGCAATTGAGGCCCAACGATCGGATCTTTAAGTAATGACTCGTTAAGGCGCCAATGGCACATCTTAGGGGTAATGGAGGTCAGTATAAGGTCGAGTTCAATAGGTGCATGATCCGACCAGGTGATTGAGTCGATCTCAGAAGAGATAACATAGGGAAGCAGAGGGGCCGTTACAAAAAAATGGTCTAGTCTGGAATATAGCTTATGGGGAGGAGAGTAAAACGTGAAACTTTTTTTTGAATTGGATGTTTCACTCGCCATGTGTCAAAGAGGTTATACGATCTCGTCAGTTTACGAAAAGAAGCTGACAGTTTTTGGCCTGCTATACGTGGTGTACCCTGAAATAGTGCTTGCCTATCTCTGGTCGGGGACATGCACACATTGAAATCCCCGCCTATGATCCTAAAAGGTTGAGAATCTAAGTGTATCTTCTCAAAAACTGTTGTGAGAAAGCTAATTTGACCGGTATTTGGGGCATAAACGTTAGCCAAGGTAAGTTGGGTATTCAAAAGAGTACAGTTCAGGAGAACATACCGACCGTTAGGGTCTAGACAGGAGGAAAGGATCCTGATCGGGCATGAGCGTTTGATGAGGATTGCCACTCCCGCCTTTCCAGAAGGGTCGGAAGCCACGAACGCCGTGGGGAAATGTCGGGAAGCAAATTTAAGGGATCCCCCAGATCTAAAGTGGGTCTCCTGGACCATAATCACATCCGCGTTAGAGGACCTGAATTCTTTCAAAGCCTGCCATCTTTTACCAATGGAGTTCAGGCCTTTGACATTACATGAGTACACTTTCAGGGCCATAATCTGTCAAAGCAGTACTTAGCTATCGTAACATGGGTAATAAAATCTAAAAGGAAAAAGCATTCAAGTAACCATAATACAGAGCATATGAAAGCCAATACGTTTACCAGTCGAAATGATGCCTTGAAGGTAACTTTAGTAACCTGAGTAGGGTCAACAAAAAAAAGACCTCTAATATAACACACATTGCTTGAGAAGGAGAGAAAAAGAAAATAAAAAAAGAAAAGGAGAGTCAAAAAATTGTGAACTAAAAGAAAATGAAAACACATTTTCAAGAGCCCTGATGAGAAAAAAAACATCAGGGAGCCCAGACACCAGTCTGGGAAATGGAGGAGCATAGCAACCTGCAGGAACCAGCGGGGGTCCCCGTCACTTCAAAGTAAACAGTCCGCACCATTCTAGGGGTGGGCGTGAAACATGGTTTCAGGACATTGGTCGTCGAGGCATTCATCTGTAAAACCATAGAAAAAAAACTAAAAGTGGAGCATGTAGATCATGAGAATCAGGATAGCGTCCCAAATAAAAGAAATAAGGGCCAACAAAAGTGATCCATAATCACAGGACCACCAGCACAGCCATGGCAAACAACAGCAACCGGCCGTTATAGTGGGAAAGAAAGTCTCTGGAGACTAAAGCTTGTTCAGGTCGGAAATCTGGAGGTGTCAGCGCGTTGAGGGGTGGAGAAGTTTTTTTGAGATCGACGTTGGACGGGGGTCCAAATCTTGGCAGGAGTAGTAAGAGGCTTGGTATTCAATGTGGGCATCTGGAGGTCCTCCTCAGGGATGAGGGGGAGATCTAGGTTGCGGAGGAAGGCCTCGTTTTCAAATAGATCTCTCAGTGAATGTTGAATGCCATCTTTAGTGACAATCAGGCGAAAAGGAAATCCCCAACAATAGGGCACTTGGAGGTTTTGCAAGTGGGTGGTAACAGGACGGAAGCTCCTTCTCTTTGCCAGGGTGATAGGAGAAAGATCGCTGAATATCTGAATTTTGGTTGCCTTGTATTCTATGCGAGATTTGTTACGAGTTGCGATCGTGAGAGCTTCTTTGCTTTCATAAAAATGAAAACGTACAATAATGTCTCTGGGGTTGGAGCCAGATGGGGGTTTAGGGGCTAGAGACCTGTGGGCTCGGTCCAGACGCCAGTCAATGTCTGGAATATGGGGTGCCAGAGTGACAAAGAGGCCTAGCAGATATGGACGTAGTTCTTTGTCAGATATCGATTCAGGTATTCCACGGATACGGAGGTTCTGGCGTCTTTCCCTGTTTTCCAGGTCTTCCTGCTGTAGCTGGAGTTGAGAAACTGTATGTTTCATGGCCGCATTATCCTCCTCTAACACATGTATATATTGTGTGAGATCATCAAATTTGGTCTCTAAAGTGTCAGTTCTTTCCCCCAGTTGGTTTATCTCCCCCCTGAGTTCGTGTGCCAATTTACCCACCTCCTTGGCTATGTTATGAGTCAGATCCTGTAATAGTGATTGCAATTTGAGATCCAGCACAGCTACCGTCACCGTCGATGCAGCATCTATGGGTTGGGAATGCTGGGATCCATCGTCCGTCTGCGGTGTGGTATCGGATGCTTGGCGAGCGTCTGCATCATCCGGCGGGCCGGCGGCCGTACTCGAGGCCGGGGATTGCGGCCTGTATAGGAAGCGCTCCATATCGTGACTAGGCCTCGAGGGCGGCGGCGGAACGAAGCCTCGGTAAGTAGCTTTTTGATTGCCGATTTTGCCCATAAGCTGCCCGGGGGCCTTAAACAAGTTGTGGTGTTGCCCCTGGTGCTTATGTAGCAGTGGAAGCGGAGCAGGAGCCGCGAACAGAGAGACGGGGACCGGAGCTCGTCTCTCACACGTCCACCATCCTACAAGCCGCGCATGCGCCTCCGTCCCTGATTTTTACCCCCGGGATTTGACCGAGGAGGCCGTCGGAACTGTTTCACAGCCGATGCCCCAGGGACTGGAGAAGCAGGCCTCTTAAAAGAGGGACCTCTAACTCTGTTTTTAACCGGCAAGAGTGTACTTTTACCGCTGGAAATTTTCTGGATATATTTGTCCAGGTCTTCCCCGAATAAGCGTTCACCATGAAATGGGAAGCTAACCAGCAATTTTTTACAGGGAGCTTCAGCAGACCAGTTTTTGAGCCATAGAAGCCTGCGCATATGTACTACAGACAGCGTAAGGCGGGAGGCCTGATGGATTGAATCCTTTATGGCGTCAACCGCAAAGCATAAGGCTCTAGGTAGATCAGCTAGGGCAAGGGCCTGCTGATCTGGCAAGTCCCTTAAGACCTGTTTCAACTGATCCTTCACTGCTTGGCAGACCCCAATAGCTGCTACTGCTGGTTGTGTCACCAAGCTTGCTGTAGAAAAAGCAGATTTTAATAAGGACTCCAATTTTTTATCTATTGGGTCCTTGAACATTTGGACATTATCCACTGGACATGTCAATGATTTATTCACATAAGAGATGGCTGCGTCGACTGTAGGGACCCTCCATTTTTTGATGAACTTATCCTCCATGGGATAGACCACCGGAAATCTCTTGGGGGGAGTAAATATTTTATTAGGATGTTCCCAATCCTGGTAAATGAGCCCTTCCAGTAAAGGGTGAAGTGGAAAGGAACAGACAGTCTGGGGAGCTTTTAGCGACCCCAGCGAGGAGACAGTAGTGGTTGATGGTTCCGCAAGGTGCATTTTAAATGCTGATCGGACCATGTTAGTCAGAGACTGAACCCATAATCTTTCAGCTTGAGATGCTGAGAAAGGTTCCTCCTCTGTTGATTCCTCTATAACAGAATCAACCTCATCCTGATCCCCTTCAGGCAGGTCGATCCCTGTATGGGACTGTTGCTCCGCTAACAGGTACTCTGAAGGAGGAGACGGAGATCGGGCGTGCTTTCCCTGTGACAGGGAGGCAGCGATCAATGTTGACAATCTCTCTTCCAATCCTCCCAGAGCTGAGGAAAAAACCTCCTCTGTTACATACACAGGAGCAGGTGAACTGAGGACAGCCACAGTACCAGGTACTCCTGCGGGGTCTCTACGGTCACTAACCTCTGAATTTTCAGGGGAGACTGGTGCAGCAGAAGCATGCCCAAGATCCTCAGAGCCCGATGGAGACCCCCTTCGCTTCCTGGAAGATTTAGTTCCGGAGCTTCTGGACGGCATATTCCTAAGCCCAAAGCTGAGGTATTCCAGCCGTAATACACCACTTTTACTGATAATAGTCTAGCACAATTTGCTGCTATATAACAGTTGGTGTCTACTAAAGTGCCTTTCTAGGGGATGCCTGCATCAACCGCCTCTGTGTGCCTTTTTACTGTTGCTAGCTCTGTCTGTGCACTTCAATAGCCAGCTGTGATTGTGCTTTTAAACACGCTGGACGCCCGCACATGCGCAGTAGCGCCGCGGCACACACCGAGCGTCATCCACCCGCTCCGCCCCTTTTTCCAGATCGCCTCTATATATAGAGGCGCGTGCTCGCGCACGCGCGCGGGCACGTGCGCCTTCGGCGCTCTTTTTTGAAAAAAATAAGGAGCTAGATGGGAGCCAGGGTCCCTGTCGCAGGGCCCGGGGATGGATGAGCGCAGCAACAGGGCAGAGGAGACAGCTTCCCAGCAGAGAACTTACCAACTGCCTGGATTTGATTTTGGAAGAAAAAAATCCACATTACAAGAAAAAGAACCATAGCGGCCTCTAGTGTTTAACACAGGTACCGCGGTCTTACATTTTTTTTTTTCTTGCCTACTATTAAAATTTTTACATTTTCTCAGTAGTAATAGGCATGCACAGAATATCAGCGGGAATACCTTAGGTAACAGGCAGAAAGACAAAATAGGCTTGGGGGTCCCCCAATAGAACCAAGTTCCTGAGGGCCCCCACTTACCTTTTCCTCACCGCAGGACTCTGTTTGGTCCACAGAAGCCCAAACTTCACCTATCACGGCAGGCATTGTAATTAAACCTTCAGGGACCGGGTTCCCAAGGATTCCACTCCCCTGGACCTGTATAGCACCCTGCACAGAAAACATCTTGGTCGTGGGTATGACCAGAGCTCTGGATCCCAGGGTCCAGCCCTCCTAAGAGAGGCATTACAGGCAAAACCTTGCTCTTCTCTTTGCAAGGCCCGGGTACCGACCGTTTAGCTATGAAGCTTTTTTGGTCGGATCCGGAATAGCTTACTGAGGCCCAAAAGAACCTGTACGCAAGCTCAGTGAAAAACACATGTTACTTCTTGGCCAACTCCTTAGACACTGGCAAAAAACTGAGGTACTCCCGGATGGGAGGGGCTTATATAGGGGAGGGTACTTCCGGTTTTGGAAGTTGCCAGTGCCAGCACCTGAAGGTATCTATATAGCCCACATAGTAATGACTATGCCGCTCTGTGTCCCGTGATGTACGAGAAAGAAACCAAAATAGAGATTAGATCCCAAAAAAAAAGGAGCCCAATCTTGTCTTGAGCTCCCAGAGGTCAGGAGCCACAGCAGATAAGTCCTATATGTCCCCAGTCTGTGGTAGTACAGCAGGCATTATTTTCTCCTCTTCCTTGTAGCCTTCTCTCCAGCCTTCTCTGCAGCCTTGGTTGGTTTCTTCCTTGGAGGCTGGGGATCAGGAGGAGAGGTTGTGGCAGGAGGAGTAGTAGGAGGAGGAGGAGGAGGTGGAGGAGTAGGGACAACCTACATTATATCGCTGTACATGGTGAGTTCACCCAGCAAGCCCTTATTGATCACTTTTAAAAGCAGGGTCTCACTATATATCTTTTGCCGTAAGTCCATTTGCCCTAGTTTGTGGGCGAGGACTGCGGCAAATCCCTCATCAACAGAGGGTGCCTCTCTGAGGGCCGCTGTTGCCTCTCTGATGAAGGCCCTGGTTTCCTCCTCCACCTGCCTACCTCTCCTTGGCCCTCGTGGTTTAACTACCAGGGGAGGCATCTGGGCTCTTGTGCTGGGCCCAGCCTCCTCCTGGGTGCCACTGGGCCCTGCCTCCTCCTGTACCCCAACATCACCCTCTTCCTGGCTCTGCTCTGGCTGTAAAAAAAGAAAGGGACATTATTTATTTTGGCCCACCATCATTCACAGACATTGTTCACCTCTAGACATTCTTGAAATCAATGTCAAAAGTTATGTCATTTTCAATGATTCCGCATCCTGGTTTTGTTGCCTTGTCCACATAAAATTAGGCCACTACTGTATCTTGCTCTTAAAAAACTTTATTGGTAGAAGTTTACATACCTAACAATACTAACATCTATTTAAATTCTACAATTTTGTAAGATATAAATATAGATATCAATACTTTACCTGGCTCCATATATCCAAATCTGCCTCCTCAGGGACCTCATCTTGAACCTCAGAGGAAGCCAGAGCAGGGTTGCCAGGAAGGCTGGAGGACTGGCTGCAGGGAAGGCTGGAGGGTTGGCTACAAGGAAGGCTGGATTGACCTCTGGGGGGAAGTGTGGACAGAGATTCCCTCACTTCCAGCTGGTCATCCAGGAAAGATAACTTGCTGTAGTACCACAGACTGGGTTTATAAACCTTATCTGCTGGAGCACCTGACCTCTGGGACCTCAGGACCATAGTCCTCTGGGTCCTGTATGTCCCTCTGATGGTCGCTATTTTGGTTTTCACATCTTGGAGAGTTGTTGTGGGTATCTTGGTTTGCACAAATGCAAGCAGGCTCTCCAGTGCTGCTTTCCTGGCGTCTTTATTTTTATTCGCGCCACTTTTGGTTTGCCATAGTATAGGTAGCTCTTGTCATTTGTCTATGAACTCCCCCATGAATTCCGGGTTTTTGAAAGTATTCATGATATCTGTAAAAGCGAGAAACAACAAAATATATATTTTTCAGGCAACATTCCTCAAATGTGCATTTTCTACATATTTTTTACGCACAAATCTCCTCGTCTGATGAACCTGAAATGCTTAAATTGTTAGGTACCTTCGTCAAGACGTTCGTTGCTAACTCCCTCTCCCGCCAAATGAACGTATTTTCGAGACATGGATCTTCACTTGATATACACTGCGCATGCGTGAAACTCTGCACGCTTTCCCCGCCCCTGACGTTCGATATTGCACTTTCCCCGCCCCTTCTCGCTCGTCGTAGTGCTTAACAAAACATGCCGGAGACACAGGTGGCTGAGATTACCTCTACAGAGGAGGAAATTCCAGAGGAGCCCAAATCCAGATCCAGGAGATATAAGACATCCAACATGTCATTCGAGGAAATGGTGGAGATGGTCGCCATTTTGAAGAGGGAGGATTATGATGCCAAGCATGGGCCGTATAAAAGGCCTAATCTGGTCAAGGCAAAAATTATGGGCAAAGTGGTCAAAAGTCTTCGCAAAAAATTCGGGGTGTGCAGAACGAAGGAACAGCTCCGAAAACGTTGGTCTGATCTGAAGTTGCGGGAGCCCGACCAATACAAAAGAATAAAGAAAGTTTTAGGAAAAAGTAAGTTATTTTTTAATATTTTCCATGGTACATATTATTTACTTGTATTCTGTCGTGTATTTTTGACTTTGATATAGTACAGTGAAATATACCATCTTTCAGGTTCGTCCGCACAGTAAACGGACGTATTAAACCTCTTTCTCCGTACAGTTCCTCAAACGATGTTTTAGGATCATCCAGTGTGAACACCCATGTATTTTATTTTATTTGGGGGAGCAAATTTTGTAATCACTTATTTTTTTGGTGCTAATCCAAAGGACATTTGTTCGTTTGAAAAAAGGATATGCATGGTAATGTTAAGGGAGTGAATGCTCAGCAGCTGATGAAACATCTTAACGCAGTAGTACAAGTGTGGGCCTAAAGCCAAAAAGCTTGAGGGTGTCACACACAGGTGATCCTGTGTAGATACTTTGGGATGTTACAATGTGTCAAATTTGTGTTTAAAAATTATATGCTATGGTTTTGGCTATGTATCCAATCATGTGTTCCGGTTGGCACTGGGGGTCCATTTTAAAATGGAGCAGGCTTCAAAAGAATGTTTACAAAGTATTTTATCATGTTTAGTTTTTTAGAAAAATTGAGTCGCTACTAATGAAACTATACCTTTTATTTCAATCTCCCTAGGGATTCCAATAGCTACCTCAGATGAGCCGATAATTGCAACACCTACAACAATACCCCCAGAACCCCAGGATGGAGAGGAACATGATGTTGTGGAAGTGGAAAGTGGCACCACAACAGGTCAGAGAGAAACCAAACACATGCATGTTAAATAGATGTAGGCCTACATATTCTATCCTACATTTTTCTTTTTACATTTAGGTGCAGTTCTGGCCGAAGACCCCAAAAAGTTGACACATCACAGTGCCCAGATCCTGATCCAATACCTCATGGTCTGCTGTCGTGACCTCGAAAAAATTAAGGGAGACTTGATAGAGATCAGGGCAAATACCAAGCGGGTGGAGGAAAGGCTCCAAAATATCATGGCTGTGCTTGGGCGTGTCTAATGTTTTTACACCAAAGAACGTTTAAATAGCTGAGTTTTGGAAGGTTTTTTGTTGTTTTACCCTTTAATGACTAGCACATGTTTAGCTTTTTCACAATTTTTTAGAATATAGTTTGTTTATGCATGGCTGGTCATGCGTTTTAATACCCCAAAAAATAAGGGAACATCCACATTTCAAAGGAAGTTTACCACCAAAAAAAGAAATAAAGGTATTTTTACATTCCAAATAATTGTGGCTTCATTATGTAAATGTGGTGCTGAGTGAACTAATTAATGTTTTGTGTTTACACTGACAATGAAGGCTAATTAAGAATGATAAATACACATGGCAATACAAGTGCACTAGGTAAACCTGCATGAAACATAAAACATTATAAAATGAAAACACCAAACCAAACTTTACTCCTTAAAATAATGAATTTATTTGAAAACAAAATTTTAAACATTTTCTGGCATTTCAATGGCCCCCCTACCCATAAAATATTCCACATATTGGTTACGGACCTCACGTCCAGTTGGGGGGGCCAAGCCAGGACGGCCAGGTTCCAGGGCCACTAAAGTTTCTTGATTGAGTAAAGAGGCCTCAGGCCCACTCAAAGCTATATAACTGGTGGAATGCACCGTAGGAAATTATGAAGCACACAGCAAGTCATTACCACATGGTTCCATTTGTATGGGGCAAGGTGGATGGAAGTCAGGAAGAGGCGAAATCGGCTGGCCATGATGCCAAAGGCATTTTCCACCACCCTTCTGGCTCTGGCCAGCCGATAATTGAACACCCTCCTCTCAGGGGTGAGGGTGCATTGCGGGAATGGCCTCATCAAATGGGGTCCCAGGCCAAACGCCTCATCCGCAACAAACACAAAAGGTAGTCCCTCCACATTCTGCTCCGCTGGTGGCAAGGCCAGCAGATCCAAAAGGAGCCGTTCCCCAAACTCCGTCTGGGCAAATACTCCTCCATCAGACATCCTGCCATTCTTGCCAACGTCCACATAGAGGAACTCGTAGGTGGCCGACACCACTGCCATCATCACGATGCTGTGGAACCCCTTATAGTTATAATAAAAGGATCCCGTATGGGGTGGTGGGACGACCCGAACATGTTTGCCGTCGATGGCTCCTCCACAGTTCGGAAAGTTCCATCGCTGGGCAAACTCGGAAGCCACATTCTGCCATTCATGTGGCGAAGAAGGGAACTGTGGAATTAAAGAAAGAATAAATTGATACTTTGAGCCAGAAACATTGAAAGCTGATTTCATAAAAACATTCATGTCCAACATTGGTAGAAACTGTAAAAAAAAAAAGATTAGTAAGCAACAACAAACCTAAAAAAAACAATTAATAAAAATTGGGGGGGGGGGGTTGAAGATGAGTTGGGAATATCACAAATGAAGGCTGTAGCACTCTGTATGAAGTTAAAAAAAAAGGAACATTCCTAGGCAATCTTTAGGTTGCTTTTTGGGTACAGCACTACGATGGAACATAGAATAAAATACATGGAAATGACTAGGCAAGGTAGGTATGGCCCCAGGATAGCATGCTGGAGAGGTTAGGTAAGCCAAATTTACAGGTAGGCCTCAAAGCCAAAACTTTTACTATTAAAACATGGGGAGAAAGGGGACATTCCCTGCAGCTAAGAATCATGTGAATTAGGGACTGCTAATAAAGCAAAATAAAAAGTATACAAAACAAAAATACATACAATGTGAAGTTTTTAAGAAGAACACTTACCTTAATATAGTCCTCCTGCAAAACTTGAAGGATGGCAGAACAAGTCTCTGGTATGATGATACCCAGAGCCTGGGGGGATATGCCTGTGGAGAACTTAAGGTCCTGCAGGCTTCTCCCAGTCGCCAGGTATCGCAACGTGGCAATGAGCCTCTGCTCAGCACTGATGGCTTCACGCATAACGGTGTCCTGCCTGGTAATGTAGGGGGACACCAAAGCCAACAGATGCTGAAATACGGGGTCAGACATCCTGAGAAAATTCCTGAAATCATCAGGATTATTCTCCCTGATCTCCCGCAACAAAGGCATGTGACAGAATTGGTGCCGCTGGAGCAACCAATTCTTGGTCCATGAACTCCTCCTGACCCTGCTCATGGCATGGAGTCGGGATACAGCATGAACCCCTGCACCAACTACAGCACGAACTCTACGACGAGTACGTAGCCGCAACATGGCTAGATAACGGTCGGCTGAACAGAACGAACTAGAAGAACGCACGGAAGAACAGCAAGGCCAATGAAGAACGAGCTGAAAAACAGGAACGAGCAGAGCAGACCGCACTGAATAAACAGATACGAACTGACTACACGCACTGCCAAACAGATACGAACCCACAGGCACAAACTGAACTCCACAAAACGATCTTCAAAGCACGAAGACTGAAAAGCGCGAATCGTCTCTCACCAAACTTTTACTAACACGCGGTAACACGGAATTAGCAAAAGCGTCCCAAAGGGTGGCGTCATTAGAACGGAACTTCCCCTTTATAGTGCCGTCGTACGTGTTGTACGTCACTGCGCTTTGCTTCATCGTTTTTTACAATCATCGTGTGTACGCAAGACAGGCTTGAGAGGAAACATGAAAAAAAACGACGTGAAAAACGGCAAGAAGAAAAATGGCAAGAAAATCGATCGTGTGTACGCGGCATTAGAAGGACTTTTGTTTTAGTAGAGTCTGTCCCTGCTAGTACACACACAGAACCTTCCTACACTGACTAAAGACAGCTGCAGAACCGCACTATACTATTCTTCCTAGAGTATTTTATGCGTGTAGTACACCCCTATTTACTGCACACAAAATAGTACACCTATACCAGTCCGTAAAAGGACTTTTGTGGACTGTACACCTATACCAGTCCTTAGAAGGACTTTTGCTTTAGTAGAGTCTGTCCCTGCTAGTACACACACAGCAACCTTCCTACACTGACTAAAGACAGCTGCAGAACCGCTCAGCACTGCAGTCCCAATGCTGCACAATTGAAATTAACTAAAAGTGTATTACACCCCTATACACTGCACACAAAACAATTGTACACCTATACCAGTCCTTAAAAGCACTTTTGTGGACCTAATAGCTAGGATTACAGTCTGTCCCTGCTCCACACAGCAACCTGTCCCTACGCTGACAAATAACAGAATGTAAAATGGCAGCCAGATCAGGTCTATTTATAAGGTAGGGGGTATGTCCATCTGCTGAAATGTCTCATTGGCTGTCCTGTACCACATGATGGATGTGTCATAGGTCAAAGTTCCACAATGTAAAAGATTCAGAATATGGTGGCCGCGAACCGGCCGCGAATAGCGCCATATGTCCCCGGTTTCGTGAACCGCGAATGTGCAAAATTTGCCGCGAACCGACCGCGGGGCGAACCGCAAGGCCATCTCTACGTATCATCACTGCACATTAATGACGCCTTTCAAGACTATACATGGGTAGAGGAGAGGGCCTGGGGATCACAGTCACACAGAGTCGCGCCTGCTCGAATGTTCATCATAGATCCCATATCCCATAGGACACAAGAGTGGTGTATGTCAAATGTCATTTTTTGTAGATCTTGGCATATTGTCTTTTTGGGCATCATTTAAAAGTACATCATCTAACCTTTACAATGCACATTTGTAATTTTAAAATTGCTTATTGCGCATGATAGTCCACTAGGCTGGAGAAAACATTGTCACTAGTGCCCGGGTTGGTCTCCTAATTCTGCTCCAGGGATTCTAGTCAAATTTTTTGGATTAGGGGTGATTTTTGTTATCTTTTCTTTTTTTTTTTTTAGAGGAACGTGAGTGTGGTCAGCTCCAAAATTTGGAGGAGTGTGATCATGGAGCTGGACCCAGCAAAGAGCCTCCAGTGGACCTCACATCCCCAGACACAAGTCATGCAGAGGGTGGAGTATTGCATCAACTAGAAGATGATTTAATTGAGCCTGTTGTTTGCCCCAGTAAGTATTTTGAACATATTGGGGGCTATTTACAAAAGGCAAATCTACTTTGCACTACAAGTGCACTGAAAGTGCACTTTCAAGTGCAGTTACTGTAGATCTGAGGGGGACATGCAAGCAAAAAAAATAAAAAATCACCATTTTTGCTTGCACATGATTGGATGATAAAATCAGCAGAGCTTCCTCTAATTTCTGAGCTTCCCCTCAGAGCTACAGCGATCTACAGTGACTGCAGTTACAAGTGCATTTTCTAGTGCACTTGTAGTGCAGAGTGGATTTCCCTTTAGTAAATCAACCCCATTGTCTTGAAATGTGTAGACAGTGTTATTTGGTTAATTTAACTTGTTATCTTTTGTGGGCCGCTAACAAAGTGGCACAAAAATGCAAAAAGTTAGGCCACTGTGCCCATTAAACGCAGCCACTGTGGCCAAAGGGGAACAGTTTGTCTACTAAAAATGCACCAATTTTGGGTTAACATCAAGCCATTTTCCACCCAGCCATGCACTTACCAGCCTTGGCTCATCGCTGTCCTTCTTCAGTCCTAAGATGTCTTCTCCCGCCCTCGATGTTGCTTGAGCCAATGAGGTTACTGGTCAGTGGCGTCACTAGGGTTGGTGTCACGCGGTGCCTCACAGAATGGTGTTCCCCCCCAACAACTATAGTCCCCCTCAGTACAGACACCCCCTCATTTACAGACACCCCTCAGCTACAGCCCCCCCCCCCTTGGTGCAACCCCCCCATAGTGCAGCCCCCCTTACCTTACAGAGCAGCAGAATGAGCATACACACAGCGGTGTGACCCTCGAGCATGGGCTCCGCCTCCTCCTCCTCTGTGGATGTAAACAGAGAGGAGGATGGGGCGGCGGCTTCCTTCCGCTCCGCAGAGGGACACAAGCCGTGGCGCAAGCCACGAGGCGCAGGGCAGCGGCGGGCGGTGTTAGCATTGTGCCAGTACCCATGGGTGTCACCCCTCTGGTGGGTGTCATCCGGGTGCAGCCCGCCCCCCCCCCGCACCTTGCTAGCAATGCTGCTGTTACCGGTAACAATATCCAATGATTATGATTGGCTGAGATGCATGTCATTGATTTTTATGTTACAAATTCACTATGCGACACCTTGTCTACTATTTATTGGCAAATTCCAGTGTGAGGTCTGTTCAACAGGAAAGCCTATCAGAGCCAGTTGCTCTTATAGACACTTCCAAAAAACAACCACCGCTCTAAATTAAGATGTCCTGCACTCAACAGAAGGGCAGCCATCAGAATATTGTTTTGAAGGGGCAACAATACACAGATTCATGCAATGTATGAATCTGTGTATTTTCTTTCCGTGGAGTTACGGCGACATATGTGGATGCAACACAGCTGGTATAGACATGTCTAGGGATTGGTTAAATTATATTTAAATTAACAGCCAAACACAAAGGCAAAGTAGGTAGTGCATTGAACATTTTCATGTAGAAGGAGACAGGAGGTGCAATGAGCTGGCAGTGTTCCTAGGTAACCAATTGGGGGTGACACAGGCACCAGGGACAAGATTCTAGAGTAGATACAGTGTGTACATTCCTAGTAGTGTAGGTGTCTGAAGAGCAAGCAGGTTTGGGAATCCAAATTACATTCGAGGGAAGTATTTGCCACAATTACAGGGTTAATAATTTTACCATAATTCACTTTTGTAGGGCCACAGCCACTTGTCCTTGATTCCCATTTGTATGTTTTCTATTTTTCAAAGGCCACGAACTACCAAGATTCACAATTGGTCGGATCAGTGCTGATATGCTGCAGGCAATGACTGAACTTGAACAAATAAAGGAGGCTGCCACTGGTGTTCAGAGGCGTATGCAGGATTATGTCGACCTGTTAGCAAAATTTTAAGTTCTTGGTTCTTTTTGTTTGATTCTTTTTACTATACTTTTAAGCACAGACTATGATTCTTGATATGTTGAAATAACAATAGTTCCATGGAATTACTGGGATTTTTGAATAGGAAAGAACAATGCCATATGCTGTGTCTTTTAATGTGAATTGTCATGTGGAATCACGTGCAAATTCACTTAAAGGGGTTGTAAATTTAATATTTTATTGTGTAAAAAATCTAACTTTACCTTACTGCAGCCCTCCTTCACTGACCTCATCCTTAAAATTTTACTTGAAATATCCTTAATTCTTCCTCTAATAATCCGCATTTACTGTTCTTCTGTCTGGAATCAACACTGGAATGCAAGGCTTGCTCTCTGGTGTGGAGTGTCGTGCTCGCTCCCTCCTTTGGACTACAGGAGAGTCAGGACGCTCTCTATGTTGCAGATTTCGAAAGGACCTGTGTTTTAGTGGTCGTCCTGACTCTCCTGTAGTCCAAGGGAGGGGGCGTGCCGACACTCCACACCAGGGAGAAAGCCTTGCAATACTGTGTGGATTTACACACAGAAGAACACCAACTGAGGATTACTAGCAAGAAATAAGGACATATTTAGTAAAAAGTTTAAGGATGAGGTAAGTGAAGGAGGACTGCACTAAGCTAAAGGAAGCTATTTTGGGAACAAAAATGGGACCTTTACAACCCCTTAAAAATTATACAAACATTTGTGTTTAGGTTTGTAGGTCAGTGTTTCTCCACCCGCCTTCTCTAGGTGCTTGACCACCTCCTTTTAGATTTAGTGGAGTCAGTATACACAACATCTTGGGGTATTTAACAAAAAAAAAATTACTAAAAAATTTGACTATAGTTACAAAGAGCTAAAATAATAACACAAAATGCACCTGGAGAAGGAGAGTTGGCAAACACTGTTCACAAAGTTCCCTTTTTACTAATGTTTTGCATACTTGGGTATTTTTGAGATTACAAAAGAGAATACAGTTTGCCACCATGAGGATTGAAAATGTTAACACAGTGTGTGTTTTGAAAATAACCTCAAAAAATTTGAAAATACAAGTGCAGTGGCAAGTGCACTTGTATTTTCAACAACGTTTTTAGAGTTATCAAAAACAGCACTGTGCCCACATGTGCAAGCTGCCATCAACACAAAAACAGTCAGATACCATGATGTCAGCTAGCACATGTGGACACAGTGGGCTTTGTTTAATAATGTTTACAGAATTACACTTTATGAAGGGTATCATAAGTGCCATTTTTAAATTTCCCCTCTTTAACATTTGTCGCAAAAAAGGTAGGAGCTCTTTCCACCTGAGGAAGGCAATATATTCTCACGTTGAGAATACAATGCAAAATGTTTCGTATGGCCTTTTTACAGAAGATTTTGTAATTTGTTAGGTAGTGATTTTGTGACGTGTATTGCTGTGCTTTCAAAGATGCATGTTTACCCACCTCAAAGTTGAGAAGAAAGCAAAAAAATGGAAAAAAAAAAAAGTTGTTAAACCAGAACCAAAATATTTATTGGTGGTGAAAGTAAATATTTTTGAAATTTCCTATGTGTGGCTTCTTATTTATATGATTAATAAGAACAGTATATTTGTTAAGTTGGTGAAGTTAGATTGACAGTGTACTTGAAAATGGGTGTAGCAGAGCCACAGCACAACATAATACACTACATATGTCAAGGCAAGATTTTGAGCTAATACATTACAATTATGGTTTGGCAACTAAACTAAAATCCCTAAAAATTACATTAGAAGAATAATTAAAAAAAATAAACACATACAACAGTATTTCAAAGATATTGGGGTTTAATAAAAAAAAATACAGGGTATTATTACACATTAGCCACAAAATTTTGTTGCCAGGGCACTGCCCCACTACCCACAAAGTAGGCCTTATAGTGTTCCCTCACAATACGGCCATTTTGGGAGGAAACCCCCAACTCCACCAGGTTGCAGAGCTGGCATCACTGGCTCTTCAGCTGCCAGAACACCTGAGGTATCATCTTGAGCCACTGAACCTATATAGTTTGTGCCATTCCTACGGAAAAAATTATGTAGAATGCAGCAACACAAGACTACATGGTTTATTTTATATTCCGCCATATTGATTGCCGTTAAAAAAAGGCGGAACCGGTTTGCGAGAATTCCGAACGCATTCTCGACAACCCTCCTGGCACGTGAGAGGCGATAATTGTATATGCGCTGCTCTGGGGTTAAGTTCCTCATTGAAAAGGGCTTCATTAAATGAGGCCCCAGAGCAAATGCATCGTCGGCTAGAAATACAAAAATAGGATTTTTATAACAGCTTACCTGTAAAATCCTTTTCTTGGAGTACATCACGGGACACAGAGCGGCATAGTCATTACTATGTGGGTTATATAGTTTACCTTCAGGTGCTGGCACTGGCAACTTCCAAACCGGAAGTACCCTCTCCTATATAAGCCCCTCCCATCCAGGAGCACCTCAGTTTTGTAGCAAAGCAATAAGTGTCCCCAAAAGAGGGGTGGGAGCTCTGTGTCCCGTGATGTACTCCAAGAAAAGGATTTTACAGGTAAGCTGTTATAAAAATCCTATTTTCTTTCTCGTACATCACGGGACACAGAGCGGCATAGTCATTACTATGTGGGACGTCCCAAAGCAATGCCCAATGAGGGGGGGATACACCATACATAAGCTGGGCGCTATCTGACATGAGGATCTTTTGCGGCCTGCAACACACTGCGCCCAAAGGCGACATCCTCCTGACTTCTAACGTCCACCTGGTAGAACCTAGTAAACGTGTGTACTGAAGACCATGTTGCGGCCTTACAGATTTGAGCCAGGGAGGCCTGGTGATGCACTGCCCATGAAGTTCCAACTGCTCTCGTGGAGTGCGCCCTAACTTTGAACGGAGGCGGTCTCCTTCTCAAGCCATAGGCTTGCATAATGACCTGTTGAATCCACTTGGCTAAAGTAGATTTTGACGCTGCCTGACCCTTTCTGGGGCCTTCCGGCAGAATAAACAAAGTATCCGTTCTGCGAATCTGAGCAGTGGCTTTTAGATAAGCTTTAACTGCTCTTACTACATCCAAAGAATGTAATAACTTTTCCTCTACCGAACTAGGTTTGGGGAAAAAGGAAGGAAGAACCACATCTTGGTTCAAATGAAACCTCGATACCACCTTAGGAAGAAAGGCTGGATGAGGACGTAACACTACTCTGTCCTTATGGATAACCAGATATGGCTCTTTACAGGACATAGCGGCTAATTCCGACACTCTTTTAGCCGAACAAATGGCTACTAGAAAAATCAATTTCCTGGTGAGAAGAACCAAGGAAATATGCTGTAATAGTTCAAATGGTTGTTTCTGTAGAACCGACAGAACCAGGTTTAAGTCCCATGGACATATGGGAATATTAACCGGAGGGCTAATACGCATCACTCCTTGTATAAAAGCTTTGACTAGTGAATGCGAAGCCAAGGGCCTTTGAAAAAATATTGACAAGGCCGAAATCTGACCCTTGATAGTACTCAAGGCAAGCTTCCTATCTACAGCCCACTGTAGGAAGTCCAGAATCCTACCTATTACGTACTTACGTGGATGCCATTTCTTGGCCTCACACCAAGCGATGTACGCCTTCCAGATTCTATAGTAGATCTGCCTGGATACCGGCTTCCTGGCATTGATCATGGTAGATACCACAGGATTAGAGAGACCTCTCTTTTTTAGAATGTGGGCTTCAAGAGCCAGGCCGTCAAACCTAGGGCTGGTAAGGAATGGTGGTATATCGGTCCTTGCAAAAGCCGGTCCGGACGATGTGGGAGGGTCCAAGGACTCCCCACAGACATTTTTACAATCTCCGCGTACCATGCTCTTCGGGGCCACGCTGGAGCCACCAGAATCACTGGTTTCTTTTCTACCCTGATTCTGCGGAGTAATCGAGGTAACAATTGTGGCGGTGGGAATGCATATATCAGTTTGAACTGATCCCAAGGGAACACTAGGGCATCCGAGCCGCAAGCTAGGGGATCCCTTGTCCTAGAGACAAACCTGTCCACCTTTGCGTTGAATCTGGATGCTAGCAGATCTACATCCGGTGTTCCCCACCGCTGACATATTGTCCGGAAAACCTCGGGGTGAAGGGACCATTCCCCTGGGCATAATTGTTGGCGACTTAGAAAGTCTGCCTTCCAATTCTCCCCTCCTGGAATGAATACCGTGGATATGGCTGGGACATATCTTTCTGCCCATTTCAGGATGCAATTTACTTCCCTCTGGGCTGCACGACTCCTGGTGCCACCCTGATGATTGATATATGCCACTGCCGTGGCATTGTCCGATTGAATTCTGACAGGGGACCCTTGGAGTTTGGATGTCCATGCTACTAGGGCATACCGGGCTGCTCGTATCTCTAAGAGATTGATGGGCAGGGCCTTTTCTGCATCCGACCATCTGCCCTGGAGAGACCATTGCTCCAGTACTGCTCCCCAGCCTATAAGGCTGGCATCTGTAGTGACCACCTTCCAAGAAATCGGACTGAAGGATTTCCCTTTTTCCAGATTCTGGGGAACCAACCACCAATGGAGGCTCTTGCGAACGGAAGGGGACAAGGACATTGGTAAGACAGTATGGCCCTTTGCAAATTCCTTGAATGGAATTGACCGTAGGGTACTGCTTCGAATGATGCCACCATTTTTCCCAGCAGCCTCATGCACAGGCGTATGGACGGCTGTCTTTTTGTACCCACTAGGTGGATCAAATCTCTCAAAGACGACACCTTTTCTTGAGGCAAGAAAATTTTTCTCTGGTCTGAATCCAGCCTTAGCCCCAAGTATTCCAGACTTTTGACTGGTTTTAGGGCTGACTTGTCTCGGTTGATAATCCAACCGTGAGATTCCAGATACTAGATTGTCTTGTGAACGACCACTTCTAGTTTTTCCACTGAGTGGTCTATCAGCAACAAGTCGTCTAGATATGCCATTATCGTTACACCTTGTATTCTTATATTGGCCAATAATGGGGCCAGAATTTTTGTGAACACTCGTGGTGCTGTGGCCAGACCGAAGGGTAAGGCTCTGAACTGAAAATGGCGCCCTTCTACTGCAAAGCGTAGACATTTTTGGTGAACTGGAAAGATGGGAATGTGCAAATAAGCATCTTTGATGTCGATCGAGGCTAGCCATTCCTCCCCTTGTAGGGCAGTGGTCACCGATCGGATCGACTCCATCCTGAAAGTTCTGATATGTAGGAATTTGTTTAGTCCTTTTAGATTTAATATGGGCCTCACGTCCCCGTTTGGTTTCGGGACTGTAAAGAGGTTTGAGTAAAACCCGAACCCGCATTCTTCCAGGGGAACCTCCATAATTACTCCTTGGAGCAATAGTTGTTCTAGTGCCAACAGGAGGGATCCTCTCTTCCGGGGATCCCTTGGCACGTTCGACCTTATAAAATGGGAAGGAGGGGAGTCTTTTAACTCCAATTTGTATCCCAGACTTACTGCGGAGAGCACCCATCTGTCTCTGATCGTGTCCCGCCAGGTCTCTGCGAACAACTGAAGTCTTCCCCCCACCCGATTGAGTGGGGGCAACCCTTCATGCATTTGACTTTGGGGGAGGTTTTGTACCTCTCCTGACCCAGGGTTTCTTGTTACCCTGCGATTGTCCCTGATTTTTACCCCCGGGATTTGACCGAGGAGGCCGTCGGAACTGTTTCACAGCCGATGTCCCAGGGACTGGAGAAGCAGGCCTCTTAAAAGAGGAACCTCTAACTCTGTTTTTAACCGGCAAGAGTGTACTTTTACCGCTGGAAATTTTCTGGATATATTTGTCCAGGTCTTCCCCGAATAAGCGTTCACCATGAAATGGGAAGCTAACCAGCAATTTTTTACAGGGAGCTTCAGCAGACCAGTTTTTTAGCCATAGAAGCCTGCGCATATGTACTACAGACAGCGTAAGGCGGGAGGCCTGATGGATTGAATCCTTTATGGCGTCAACTGCAAAGCATAAGGCTCTAGGTAGATCAGCTAGGGCAAGGGCCTGCTGATCTGGCAAGTCCCTTAAGACCTGTTTCAACTGATCCTTCACTGCTTGGCAGACCCCAATAGCTGCCACTGCTGGTTGTGTCACCAAGCCTGCTGTAGAGAAAGCAGATTTTAATAAGGACTCCAATTTTTTATCTATTGGGTCCTTGAACATTTGGACATTATCTACTGGACATGTCAGTGATTTATTCACACAAGAGATGGCTGCGTCCACTGTAGGGACCCTCCATTTTTTGATGAACTTATCCTCCATGGGATAGACCACCGGAAATCTCTTGGGGGGAGTAAATATTTTATCAGGATGTTCCAAATCCTGGTAAATGAGCCCTTCCAGTAAAGGATGGATTGGAAAGGAACATACAGTCTGGGGAGCTTTTAGCGACCCCAACGAGGAGACAGAAGTGGATGATGGCTCCGCAAGGGGCATTTTAAATGCTGATCGGACCATGTTAGTCAGGGACTGAACCCATAATCTTTCAGCATGTGATGCTGAGAATGGCTCTTCCACTGTTGATTCCTCTACAACAGAATCAACCTCATCCTGATCCCCTTCAGGTAGGTCGATCCCTGTATGGGACTGTTGCTCTGCTAACAGGTACTCTGAGGGAGGAGACGGAGATCGGGCGCGCTTTCCCTCTGACAGGGAAGCAGCGATCAATGTTGTCAATCTCTCTTCCAGTCCTCCCAGAGCTGACGAAAAAAACCTCCTCTGTTATATACACAGGAGCAGGTGAACTGAGGACAGCCACAGTACCAGGTACTCCTGAGGGTGCTCTACGGTCACTAACCTCTGATTTTTCAGGGGAGATTGGTGCAGCCAAAGCAAGCCCAAGATCCTAAGAGCCCGATGGAGACCCCCTATGCTTCCTGGGATTCTTAGTCCCAGAGACTTTAGACGGCATATTCCTAAGCCTAAAGCTGAGGTATTCCAGCCGAAATACACCACTTACTGACAATAGTTTAGCACAATTGCTGCTATATAAACAGTTGGTGTCTACTAATGTGCCTTTCTATGGGGATGCCTGCATCAACCGCCTGCTGTATGCCTTTCTAAATGTTGCCAGCTCTGTTTCTGCCTTCCATAACCAGCTGACAACACCTAATTGTGCTTTTTATCATGCTGGGACGCCCGCACATGTGCAGAAGCGCTGCGGCGCACACAGAGCGTCATCCACCAAGCTCCGCCCCTTTTTCCAGCTCACCTCTATAAATAGAGGCGCGTGCACGCGCACGGGCACGTGCGCCTTCGGCGCTCTTTTTGAAAAGGAACTAGGGACAGAAGCCAGGGCCCTGTTTGCCACAGGGCCGGGGGATGGACGAGCATTGCAACATGGCAGAGGAAACAGTTTCCCATCCAGAGAACTCACCATCTGCCTGGATTTTGACTTGGAAGAAAAAATCCACATGACAAGAAAACAACGTTCCACAGCGGCCTCTAGTGGTTTAACACAGGTACCGCGGTTTAACCTTTTTTTTTTTTCTTGACCACTCTTAAAATTATTACATTTTTTAGTAGTTACAGGCATGCACAGATATTTAGCGGGAATACCGTTAGGTAACAGGCAGAAAGACATATTAGGCTTGGGGGTCCCCCAATAGAACCAAGTTCCTGAGGAGCCCCCACTTACCTTTTCCCCGCCGCAGGACTCTGTTTGGTCCACAGAAGCCCAAACTTCACCTCTCACGGCAGGCATTGTAATTAAACCTTCAGGGACCGGGTTCCCAAGGATTCCACTCCCCTGGACCTGTATAGCACCCTGCACAGAAAACATCTTGGTCGTGGGTATGACCAGAGCTCTGGATCCCAGGGTCCAGCCCTCCTAAGAGAAGCATTACAGGCAAAACCTTGCTCTTCTCTGCAAGGCCCGGGTACCGACCGTTTAGCTATGAAGCTTTTTTGGTCGGATCCGGAATAGCTTACTGAGGCCCAAAAGAACCTGTACGCAAGCTCAGTGAAAAGCACATGTTACTTCTTGGCCAACACCTTAGACACTGGCAAAAAACTGAGGTGCTCCCGGATGGGAGGGGCTTATATAGGGGAGGGTACTTCCGGTTTGGAAGTTGCCAGTGCCAGCACCTGAAGGTAAACTATATAACCCACATAGTAATGACTATGCCGCTCTGTGTCCCGTGATGTACGAGAAAGAAATTAAGCCCCTCAATATTGTCCTGGGCAGGGGGTAAATTCAATGTGCCATTCTGGAGGCGTTTATTAAACTCGGTGTGGAGCATCACCCCACCATCTGAATGCCGCCCATTGATCCCCACATCCAAATACAAGAACTCATAGTTGGCCGAAACAAGGGCGAGCAAAACTATACTGCAAAAGCCCTTATAATGAAAAAAAAAATTATCCAGAGTTGGGTGGGGGTATGATGCGAACATGTTTGCCATCAATGGCACCCCCACAGTTTGGGAAATTCCAGAAGTTTTGAAACTGGGCCGCCACATCCTGCCACTGCTGGGGATTTGAAGGAAACTGAGAATAAAAAAAGAAATACAAAAATTAAGACTTGAGCACTGAAAATGCAAATTAGTTATGACACATACATTCAGGTGCCAACATTAAAATAGAAAATTTAAAGCAGTATGTAATAAAAAAAAGCATCACACTTCTTATTATATGCTTCATCACTCCCTCTGGTGGCACATTTTTGTAATTTGGGGGGGGGGGGGAGTTTGGGGATAGGTAAGAACCCTCTCCACTTCCATTAAAGAGAAATGAGGAACAAATGAAGGTACATTTTACAAGCCACTCTGTTTCTAAAATATTGCCAGCACAATGGGAAAATAATAAGTGCCATCATATCTAAGTTTCTATACAATTATTTATAATACATTAAATATCATTAAAAAAAAGTGATGAGTATAAATTAATAGTATACCACATGCTAGTGACTACATGCTTTGGAAAATTCATGACGAAACATTCATAAAATAACAAATTAATAGTGAGAATGGATTCTTAAAAAATGCATAAAAAGAGTAGTTGGATCAGTTGATTATGCATTTTGGGGAGGGGAGGGAGGGTTCTAAAATATTTGGTGGAGCCAAAATAAAAAAATTAAAAATTAAAATGAGAACAACAATACTAATGTGACACAGTTTAGGGGGTGTATAGGGTAATCCCCTAACAAAAATATCAAAAAAAATAAAATAAATCTAAATGTGGATGTGCCAAGGAAAGCATGCTGGGGAGGTAAGTGATGACAAATATGCATGTAGGACAGGGAAAATAAACTAACATCTACATATAGGACATTCAGAGCAAAATACATTACTGGAAATCATGGAAGAAAACATACAGAATCAAAGAATAAAATCAAAAAAGTTTATAGAATTGGAGATAAGATCACATTACATCCCCGAATATAGTCCTTCTGCAGAACTTGAATTATGGCACAACATGTCTCCAGTATGATATGGCCAAGAGCCTGGGGAGAAATACCGGTAGTGAATTTTATATCTTGGAGACTTCTCCCTGTCGCCAAGTAGTGCAGAGTGGCTATGAACCTTTGCTCAGCAGGAATAGCACTCCTCATGCAGGTGTCCTGCTTCCTAATGTAGGGGGACAGCAAGGACAAAAGGTGCTGGAAGCATGAGTCAGACATCCTGAGATAATTCCGATAATCGTGGGGATTATTCTCCCTTAGCTCCCTCAGCAAGGTCATGTGGGAAAGTTGGTCGCGTTGAAGCAACCAATTTTTGGTCCAAATAGTCCTCCTCCTACCCCTTGACCTGAACTGGGCATGAGAGATGGCCACAACTCCCAGGCTATATATAGCACGCTCTCTCTCTCTCTATTCCGCAACATCTTCAAGAAAGAACGGAGGTTAAAAGAAACGACCGTAAAGGACCAGAACGAATCTGCTGACGCCAAACCGTCACTATCTCGCGCTTAGCAGAATGAGACCAAAGCGTGACGCCGGAAAATTGAAGGATCCTCTTTTGAAGGCTTGTCAGAACGTTGAAACGTCACTACATTCATATTTGTTGGCTAAAAAGTCTGAGCGTGTGTATGCTATGGGTGTTCCCGACCAACTCCATTCGGACGAAAAACCACGGAAAAGTCCGATGGAAGTCCGACCGTGTGTACGGGGCTTAAGGGTGTGCATTTTTGATTTCACTCCTCACTGCCTATCACAGTTTCGGAGGCCATGGAATGCCCAGATGGCACAAACCCCCCCAAATGACCCAATTTTGGAAAGTAGACACCCCAAGCTATTTTCTGAGAGGTATGGTGAGCATTTTGCAGATCTCGCTTTTTGTCACAAAGTTTTGAAAATGTAAAAAAGAAAAACATATATATATATTTTCTTTCTTCGTTTTCAAAAACAAATGAAAGCTGTAAAATACTCACCATGCCTCTCAGCAAATAGCTTGGGGTGTCTACTTTCCAAAATGGGGTCATTTGGGGGTTTGTGCTATTTTGGCATTTTATGGCCTTCGAAACTGTGATAGGTAGAGAGGAGTGAAATCAAAAATTTGCGCCCTTAGAAATCCTGAAGGCGGTGCTTGGTTTTCAGGGTCCCGTACGCGGCTAGGCTCCTAAAAAGTCCCACACATGTGGTATCCCCGTACTCAGGAGAAGCAGCAAAATTTATTTTGGGGTGCAATTCCACATATAACCATGGCATGTGTGAGCAATATATAATTTAGTGACAACTTTTTGTAATTTTTTTTTTGGTCATTATTCAATCACTTGGGACAAAAAAAAAAAATATTCAATGGGCTCAACATGGCTTTCAGCAATTTTCTTGGGGTGTCTACTTTCCAAAATGGGGTCATGTGGGGGGGGGGTTGTACTGCCCTGCCATTTTAGCACCTCAAGAAATGAGATAGCAGTCATAAATTAAAAGCTGTGTAAATTCCAGAAAATGTACCCTAGTTTGTAGACGCTATAACTTTTGCGAAAGCCAATAAATATACGCTTATTGAATTTTTTTTTACTAAAGACATGTGGCTGAATACATTTTGGCCTAAATGTATGACTAAAATTGAATTAATTTGATTTTTCTTATAACCAAAAGTAGAAAATATCATTTTTTTTCACAATTTTCGGTCTTTTTACATTTATATCGCAAAAAAAAAAATCGCAGAGGCAATCAAATACCATTAAAAGAAAGCTCTATTTGTGGGAAGAAAAGGACGCAAATTTCATTTGGGTACAACATTGCATGTCCGCACAATTTCCAGTTAAAGCAGCGCAGTGCCAAATTGTAAAATCACCTGTGGTCTTTATGCTGCGTATTGGTCCGGGGCTTAAGTGGTTAATGTAATGTCTGGTCCCGGCAATATGGATGAAAATCATTTAGAAAAATGGAATGGGTACCCCCCCAACCCCCCCCAGCCCACTACCAGCCCCTTTGGGTCTTGTATGGATATTAAAGGGAACCCCGTACCCAAATAAAAAAAAAGGCCCTATATACTCTGAACAGCAGTATACAGGTGGTGCAAACAAGACAGGGCCTGTAGGTTTGTTCTTAAGTAGAATTTGTTTGTAATTTGGAACAGATAAAATACAAACAAATAAAGCTTGAGCCAAAAAATCTATTTTTAAGCTTTTTGGAAAACATAGGGAAGGGTTATCACCCCTGTAACATTTGTTTTGCTGTCTGTGCACCTGTTCAGAACATTTCACCCCACTTTCCATCCCAATGACCAATGTTTTTTGAAAATTTGGGTTTTTTATTGAAACAAGGATTAGTGATAAAGCATCAGTGGAGAGGAGACACCTTTTTTCCCATATTAACTCTTACAGGAGAGAATTTCCACTCCTAGGGGTAGATTTCCTCTCACTTCCTGTTGTCTCCTTCCGTTTGCAAGTAGGAGTCATTTGTAAGTTGGATGTTTGAAAGTAGGGGCCTGCCGCATATATACAGAAATTTTGCCCTTAGGTGTTGGTGTTGCCACAACACTGTAAGCCCTCACAGTTACTCTTGGTGGGCGCTAGAACACCCTTCTGTGAACTATTAGATCAAGAATTGTAATTACATGACATTGTTTAACAGTGGTAGGAAAAATTGGGCCTTTGGTGGTGGTGGTGGTGGTGGTGCTGGTGCCACAACACTGTAAGTCCTTTAAAGTTACTCTTGGTGGGCGCAGGAATGGGCCCTGCTGTGAATTATTAGATCAAAAATTGTAATTACATGCCCCTGTTGAACAGGGGCAGAAAAAATGTGCCTTTGGTGGTGGTGGTGGTGTTGCCACAACACTGTAAGCCCTCACAGTTACTCTTGGTGGGCGCAGGAATGGGCCCTTCTGTGAATTATTGAATTATTTGATCAAGAATTGTAATTACATGCCCCTGTTGAACAGGGGCAGAAAAATTGGGCCTTTGGTGGTGGTGGTGGTGGTGTTGCCACAACACTGTAAGCCCTCACAGTTACTCTTTGTGGGTGCAGGAATGGGCCCAGCTGTGAAATATTAGATCAAGAATTGTAATTACATGCCCCTGTTGAACAGGGGCAGAAAAATTGGGCCTTAGGCACTGGTGCCACAACACTGCAACCCCTCACAGATACTCTATTAGGAGCGCAGGAATGAGCCCTGCTGCAAAGTATTGCAGCAAAAATTGTATTTACACGCCCCTGTTAAACAGGGGCTGAAAAATTGGGCCTTAGGCACTGGTGCTGGTGCCACAACACTGCAACCCCTCACAGATACTGTAGTTGGAGCGAAGCAATGAGCCCTGCTGCAAAGCATTGCATCAAAAAATTGTAAATACATGCCCCTGTTAAACAGGGGCTGAAAAATTAGGCCTTAGCCACTGGTGGCGGTGCCCAGAACCAAAAATGTTCTTTCAAACTATCAGCATGATCATTGAGGAGGAAGAGGATAGTCACTGTTGGTTGGAGGGTAGACAGTGGAGACCTTGCGTGGAGAGTGCTGGGTTGCATTTGTTTTTATTTTTGGCTCTTTTTCCTTGCAGCCTACTAATTAAGGGGAGTGGTTAATTGGTCACAGGTGCTTGAGGCCTATATACATTTCTGTAGAGCTCATTTAAAGCCTGCTCATTTTGAGTTTGCTGGAACTCTGTCCAAGTGGAACTGGACTAAGTGGTGAGTTAAAATAAAGAGTTTAAAACAGGGGTCATAGTAGATGTGTAGTGTGAGTACCTGGGTGTTGTCTGAGTAGTGTGTGTGGATTGTTAGTACTCATGTATTGTAGGTGCACGCTGGTCTGCGAGTGCACGCTGGTCTGCGAGTGCACACAGGGCCGTTGGTCTGCGAGTGCACGCTGGTCTGCGAGTGCACGTGGGTCCGTTGGTCTGCGAGTGCACGCTGGTCTGCGAGTGCACGCGGGTCCGTTGGTCTGCGAGTGCACGCTGGTCTGCGAGTGCACGCGGGTCTGTTGGTCTGTAAGTGCACGCTGGTCTGCGAGTGCACGCGGGTCCATTGGTCTGCGAGTGCACGCTGGTCTGTGAGTGCACGCAGGGCCATTGGTCTGCGAGTGCACGCTGTTCTGCGAGTGCACGCAGGGCCGTTGGTCTGCGAGTGCACGTAGGTCTGCGAGTGCACGCGGGTCCGTTGGTCTGCGAGTGCACGCTGGTCTGCGAGTGCACGCAGGGCCGTTGGTCTGCGAGTGCATGCTGGTCTGCGAGTACACGCGGGTCCGTTGGTCTGCGAGTGCACGCTGGTCTGCGAGTGCACGCGGGTCCGTTGGTCTGCGAGTGCACGCTGGTCTGCGAGTGCATGCAGGTCTGTTGGTCTACGAGTGCACGCGGGACCGTTTGTCTGCGAGTGCACACTGGTCTGCGAGTGCACGCTGGTCCGTTGGTCTGCGAGTGCACATAGGTCCGTTGGTCTGCGGGTGCACGTAGGTCTGCGTGGTACCTGTGTATTGTCTTGTTGAGTACTTGTGTATTGTCTTGCTAAATAGTTGGGTCAGGAAGCTAGTTTTAGGTAATTTGGACAGGGTATAATCTTGAATCCTCATTAAATTAATAGGTACGATGCCCGGAGGGTGTGGCGAGGCGACTTGGTGTACATCTTGCAGCATGTATGCGTTCCTTGATCATCTGATCGAGGGCGATTACTGCTGTGAAAAATGTAAGCACATTGTTTCCCTGGAAGCCCAGGTTCTGAATCTAGGGAAGCAACTGTCAGCACTGGGAAGACCCTCCACACTAAAGGAGAGCTGGATACGTACCCGGCAGGTGATGGCAGGGGCCAGAACAGATGTGGGTGGAGACAAAGAGGTGCAGGCACTAGAAAATAGTAGATGGGTGACAGTCAGGAAGGGTAGAAAGCAAAGTGCCAGGGAGGCCGATCCAGGGCTGGAGCATCCCAATAAGTATGCTCCATTGAGTGACATTGGTGAAACCAGTCAGGGACCAGCACTGCTGGAGCTGAGGGACTCTCCTAGCTGCCGGGGGAAGAACTCCTCCAGTGAGAGTGGGGGGGGAGCGAAGGGAAAGGAAAGACAGATTCTGGTGGTAGGGGACTCAATTCTTAGAAGGACAGAGAGGGCAATCTGTAACAAAGACCTGAAGCGCCGAACTGTATGTTGTCTACCGGGCGCTCGGGTTCGGCACATCATGGATCTGGTGGACAGATTACTGGGAGGGGCTGGGGAAGACCCAGCTGTCATGGTGCACGTTGGCACCAATGACAAAGTCAGAGGCAGATGGAGTGTCCTAAAAAACGATTTTAGGGACTTGGGAGCTAAATTGAGGAAAAGGACCTCCAAGTATTCTCAGGAATACTACCGGTACATCGAGCCACACCAGAAAGGCAGAGGGAGATTAGGGAAGTGAACAAGTGGCTGAAGAGCTGGTGTAGTAAGGAGGGGTTTGGGTTCCTGGAGGACTGGGCCGACTTCTCAGTCGACAACCAGTACTATAGAAGGGGCGGACTGCACCTAAATGAGGAGGGTGCAGATCAGCTGGGAATAAGGATGGCCAAAAAGTTAGAGGGGTTTTTAAACTAGGCGACGGGGGGGAGGGTCCAGAGATAGTGAGAGTCAGCGGGGAACATATTCTAGAGGGTAGTATTAGGGGCATTATTGGTAGGGTAGCCAAAGCACATAAACCCAAGGTAAGTATAGTAGCAAGTCCTAGTTGTTATCTGGGAACACCCAAGAGGATAGTATGTGACCGGTCAAAATATATTAATGCATTAAAGTGTCTGTTCACCAACGCCAGAAGTCTGCCAAGCAAAATAGGTGAGTTGGAAGCTCTGGTGCATGAGGAGAGCTATGATGTAATCGGTATTGCTGAAACTTGGCTTCATTCCTCACATGACTGGGCTATTAATATTCCTGGCTATGCACTCTTTCGGAAAGACAGGGTAAAAAGGAAAGGTGGAGGGGTCTGTCTCTATGTGAGAAGTGATCTCAAAGCGAGTGTGAAAGAGGACCTGGTGGATGGAGAGTGGGATGAGTCTGAAGCATTATGGGTGGAACTGCATACAGATGTGCGTAGTTCAAAGCTAATCATTGGAGTTTGTTATAGACCACCCAATGTTAATGAGGAGGTGGAGACTCAGCTCCTTGCACAGATGGGAAGGGCTGCAAGGGCTGGGACGGTGATAATAATGGGGGATTTTAACTACCCAGAAATTGACTGGAGTAATGGAACTGCTGGGACAGTTAAAGGGCAAAAATTTATAAACCTATTGCAGGACAATTTTATGGTCCAGTTTATTGAGGCCCCAACTAGGAATGATGCTCTGTTGGACCTGGTAATCTCAAACCATGCAGAGCGTATTACTATTGTTCAGATAAAGGAACACCTGGGTAGCAGTGACCATAACATGATTTCATTTGATGTTAGTTGTAAGCAGAAATCACATACGGGAAAGATAAAAACACTTAATTTCAAGAGAGCAAATTTTTCAAGGATGAGCGCTGCTCTCCAGGACTTAGACTGGGAGGGAATATTGAGATCAGTGGGCACAGAACAGAAATGGGAATTCTTCAAAAAGACTGTTTGTGAACTCACTGCAAAGTATATTCCCATGGGCAATAAGTTTAAAAGGCTAAAAATAAAACCTATGTGGCTCACTGCCAAAGTTAAAAAAGCTATAAACAATAAGAAAAGAGCTTTTAAAAAATATAAAAATGAGGGAACACTAGTGTCATTTAAATGTTACAAAGAATATAACAGGATATGTAAAAAGGAAATCAAGGATGCAAAAATTCAAAATGAACGACAGATTGCAAAAAATAGTAGGACAAACCCCAAAAAATTCTTCAAATATATTAATAGTAAAAAGGTCAAGTCTGAGCATGTAGGCCCTTTACAAAATAATCTAGAGTGGGTGACTGGGGACAAAGAGAAGGCTAATTTATTAAATACTTTCTTCAGTTCTGTGTATACAAAGGAGCATGGGGGAGTTCATGTCCAAAATGGGGGTGGTAGTGACAGCCCCAAATCCACAATGGCTCAAAAGTGATATGGTCCAGAAATATTTAGATGGAATAAAGGTGGATAAAGCACCTGGACCAGATGGCATACACCCACGGATCATAAAAGAATTGAGCTCTGTAATTTCAAAGCCATTGTATTTAATTTTTAGGGACTCATTAATGACAGGAATAGTACCACTGGATTGGCGCAGGGCCAATGTGGTGCCTATATTTAAAAAGGGAATTAAGTCTTTACCAAGTAACTATAGACCTGTTAGTTTAACTTCCATTGTTGGGAAGATACTGGAGAGATTAATAAAAGACCACATAGATCAGTTCTTGCTGGAAAAAAACTATTTAAGTAACAGACAGCATGGATTCATGAAAGACAGAAGTTGTCAGACAAACCTGATTTCTTTTTATGAAGAGGTAAGTAAGACCTTGGACAGAGGGGTGGCTGTGGACGTGGTATACTTGGATTTTGCAAAAGCGTTCGATACAGTTCCCCACACACGGCTCATGTGCAAGGTAAAGTCTACAGGATTGGAAATATCAGTTTGTAAATGGATAAAAAACTGGCTAAAAGACAGAATTCAGAGAGTAGTGGTTAATGATTCTTACTCTGAATGGTCCAAGGTTATCAGTGGTGTACCCCAAGGTTCAGTGCTGGGACCCTTACTTTTTAATATGTTTTTAAATGTTATTGGGTCTGAGATGAAAAGTAACATTTCTATCTTTGCAGATGACACCAAGCTATGCAGTGGAATAACGTCCTTACAGGATGTCGCCAATTTACAAGCCGACCTCAATGCTCTGTCTAATTGGGCGACTATGTGGCAGATGAGGTTTAATGTTGATAAATGTAAAGTTATGCACTTGGGGGCTAAGAATATGATGCATCATACATACTAGGGGGAGTAAAACTGGGGGGATCCGTAGTGGAGAAGGATCTGGGGATTTTGGTAGATCATAAGCTCAATAATGGCATGCAATGCCAAGCTGCGGTTTCCAAAGCGAGCAAAGTCCTTTCTTGTATTAAGAGAGGTATGGTCTCCAGAGAGAGAGAGATATAATTTTGCCCCTGTTCAAATCATTAGTAAGACCTCATCTGGAATATGCAGTTCAGTTTTGGGCCCCAGTTCTCAAAAAGTTTATTGGGGAACTGGAGAAAGTGCAGAGAAGGGCAACCAAACTGATAAGAAGAGGCATGGAGGAGCTCAGCTATGGGGAAATATTAGAGGAACTGAATTTATTCACTCTTGAGAAGAGGAGATTAAGGGGGGATATGATCAACATGTACAAATATATAAGGGGTCCATATAGTGAACTTGGTGTTGAATTATTCACTTTACGGTCTACACAAAGGACAAGGGGGCTCTCTTTGCGTCTAGAGGAAAAGAGATTTCACCTCCAAATACGGAAAGGTTTCTACACAGTAAGAGCTGTGAAAATGTGGAATAGACTCCCTGCAGAGGTGGTTCTGGCCAGCTCAGTAGATTGCTTTAAGAAGGGCCTGGATTCTTTCTTAAATGTACATAATATAACTGGGTACTGACATTTATAGGTAAAGTTGATCCGGGGAATATCCGATTGCCTCTCGGGGGATCAGGAAGGAATTTTTTCCCCTGCTGTAGCAAATTGGATCATGCTCTGCTGGGGTTTTTTGCCTTCCTCTGGATCAACTGTGGGTATAGAATTGGGTATATGGAATTGTACGATATATATTTTATTTTTATTTTTTATGGTTGAACTGGATGGACTTGTGTCTTTTTTCAACCTGACTAACTATGTAACTATGTAACTATGTAACTCAGCATAACAGGATGATCACTCAGCATAGGCAGTCTTAAAGGGATCTGACATTTCAAAAAAAAATATTCGGTTACATCAGCTTCAGGTGCTTGGTAGCTGGTGGTGATCCAAGACTGATTCATATTTATGAAGGTCAGTCGATCGACCGAGTCGGTGGACAGGCGCACCCTGTGATCGGTTCCAAAGCCTCCAGCAGCACTGAATGTGCGTTCCGAAAGAAGGCTGGATGAAGGACAGGCCAGAACCTCGATTGCATACTGTGCAAGCTCTGGCCAGTGATCCATCCTCAAGACCCAGTAACCCAGAAGATTTTCGGTGGGAAAGGTGTCCAAGGCTGATCTTGCCCCTAGGTATTCCTGCACCATGTAAACCAGACGCTGGTGATGGTTGCTGAAACTGATCATACCTTAGGGCTGCGTATTAAAAAATTGTCTGAACGCATCGGTCAGACGGCCACCTTCTCCACCGCTCCTTCTTTGACTGACCGAAGCCTCAGCAACACGTTGTCCAGGACCAGGAATTTGTAACCTCCCAGTCTCTGGGAACGCGTTGCACAGACCTTTCTGCAAGACCTCCCGAAGATGCTTCATCCTCTGCTCCCTCTGCGACGGCAAGATAAGGTCCGCAACCTTACCCTTGTAACGTGGATCAAGGAGGGTTGCCAGCCAGTAATGATCCCTCTCCTTGATCGCACGAATATGAGGATCCTTCCGCAGGCTTTGCAGGATCAGGGAGGCCATGCAGCGTAGGTTTGCTGAGGCATTCGTGCGGAGTCCTCTGGGTCACTGAGGACGACATGATCTGCAGCCACCTCCTCCCAGCCACGTACAAGTCCATGGGTGTCTTGGAACTGTAATTGATCCCTTGAAGACTGCTGCTGATGCTGAGTGCTAGTCTCCACCTCCATGCTGACACAATCCTCCTCCTCCTCCTCGTCCTCTTCCTGTGTAATAGCCAGGCCAGCAGGAACACTGTCTGGATAAATGGGGCCTTGAGAGGCCTCTGTTCTGCCTCAAGTGCCCTGTCCATTATTCCACGCAGCGTGTGCTCCAACAGGTAGACAAGAGGGACAGTGTCACTGATGCATGCACTGTCACTGCTCACCATCCTCGTGGCCTCCTCAAATGGTGTCAGGACAGTGCATGCAGCCCTGATCATGGCCCACTGGTGTGGGGAAAAAAATCCAAGCTCCCCTGACCCTGTCCTGGTGCCATATTGCAACAGTACTCATTGATGGCCCTCTGCTGCGTGTGCAGCCGCTGCAGCATGGCCAACGCAGAGTTCCACCTGGTGGGCATGTCACGGATTAGGCAGTTCTTGGGCAGGTTGTAATCCTTTTGCAGCTCAGCCAGCCGAGCACTGGCATTATATGTGGCTCAACATGGCCAGCTGACGAAAAGAAGGACAAGCCTGTCCCACGGCCACGTGCTGATGAGGATGCACCGTGTCCACGACCAGCACTGTTGCCTCTAGACACAGAGCCTGCTTGCCCTCTTTTATTGCCTTGTGACTGTCTGCCTCTCCTTGTTTGCCTTCCAGACATACTAATGGCCTGCAATGAGATGTAGCTGCACAAAGGTGGGATGTGTGTATATATATATAAATATATATATATATATATATATCTGTACTGATAATGCAGCTATCAGAATCAACTGCCTGCTGTGGTATTAGTATAGGAAAAGCAGCAATTGTCTTCAGTTTAGTTTTAGGTGAATACTGTGCAGAGGTCACAGTACATTAACTGAAAATACTTGCAGCTCTCTGCCTGTGGTTTTATTATGAGAACACCACTATTAGTCACTAACTGTTTTCAGTTAAGCTTTAGGTGAACGCTATGCAAAGCACACAGTACACTAAGTGAAACACTGACTGCACCTAGCACAATCACCTGCCTGCCTGTCACGGTATAGAGAAGAACAGGAACGGATCTAGCTAAACTGAATACTAGACATATGCACACTGAAATATTTTGTTTCGGAATTTCGTTTTCATCCGAAAAATACATTTATTTAGTTACTCCCGAAATTCGTTTTTATTTATTTCGTTTTTCGTTAGAAATTGCATTCGTCTGAAAATCTGAATTAATTAAGGTCGAATCTTTTATTGAAGGCTTATGGTGTCTGTCGAATGTTCAAAGAAGATTCGACGGAGCAGCGAAACTATAAGACGCTGCAATCATACATTTCCGGTCGAATGTTCCGCCTACAAGCTATAGTAGAATTCTAATGTTGTATGACTAGTAATAATTATATTTATTAATTACTATTACTAGTCAACCAACATTAGAATTCTTCTATAGCCTATGGGCGGATGCATTTGACCGGAAATGTACGATTGCAGCGTCATACAGTTTAGCTGCTCCGTCGAATCTTCTAACTTTCAACAGACACCATAAGCCTTCAATGACAGATTTGACGTTTGTATGTTTTTCGATGCTTTGTCGAATCTTCGTCGTTCATTTTGAATTGTCGTTAGTTCTAGCTATTTTACTGCTCCTCCTCTTTGGTTACAATCAGCCAATAACATTCATCATCATCATTATTTTTATTTTACTTTCCCCACCCAATTCCAGCAGCGATCTTTTCTCTCTATATTGTCGAATCTTTTCTCTCTATAATGTGGAATCTTTTCTCTCTATGTCAAATAATCTTGGACTAATAGAGTTAAGGTTAGGCACATTCGACCACAGGTTCGATAGACACAGATTGTTATTGTCAGCGTCACGTCGAATCTCCTATCTATATCGAACTGTTGTTGCAACGAAAACGAAAATAAAGCATTTGTTTATGTCGGATCTTTCGGTTTTTGGATTCTGTGCTTTCGTTTTCGTTTGTTAAAACGATAACAAAAATACCTGAAATTCAGACGAAAATGCATTCGGACGAAAACTAATGCACATGTCTACCGAATACAGTGTATAAATATATACACAACACCTAGGATGCATATATATCCTCTACACACTGTAACTGCAGCTAACTGACTCGCATGCCTGCTCTATCTAATTCAATATAAATTACACTGTCTCTCTATGTAATCTCTTTTTAAACAACTCCAACACACTACACAAGGCTTCCAAGCTGGCGGCCTCATATAGTGTGGGGCGTGTACTAAACCCCCTGAGCCATAATTTGCCAAAGCCACCCTGGCTTTGGGCAATTACGCCTCTCTGTTCAGATGCCGCTGTGATTTGCCAAGCATGCGGCTCATAGTGCATGCTTGGCCAATCATCAGCCAGCAATGCACTGCGATGCCGCAGTGAATTATGGGCCGTGACACACCACTCGAATTTGTCGCGAATGGCCCATAATGTTCGCAATTTGGCGAACAGCCGAACAGACTATGTTCGAGTCGAACATGGGTTTGACTCGAACACGAAGCTCATCCCTACTTGTGACATAATTCTGATCTGATTATACAGTATAACAGAATTTAAGTTAAAACCACTCTTTAGAGCATTTACGGATAATGCAATGTTAAACATACAAAGTATTTAAATGCACCAGTCCTTATTTTAGCACTACATTTATTCTAGCATTTTAAAATAAGCAACACCATAATCTCGAGTTTGCACTTGAATTCTAAAGCATCACAAATATTTTATTAGCTAAATAATATAATTATTCATACAAAACATGTTAACTGTTAGAATAATACATTAAAACTGGAGGAAAAAAAATGTTTTTTTTAATTAGACCAAACTTTCATTTGTTAACAAATTTAGATACATATATTTTTATTTCCTTGTTTTTTATTGAATATATAGTAAACAATTATATAACCACTTCATCTCTAGAAGGTTTACTTCCCCCCCCCCCCCTTCATGACCAGGCCATTTTTTGCGATACAGCACTGCATTATTTTAACTGACAATTGCACGGTTGTGCAACTCTGTACCCAAACAAACTTTTTGTCCTTTTTTCCCACAAATAGAGATTTATTCTGGTGATATTTGATCCCCTCTGTGTTTTCTATTTTTTGCTCTATAAAAAAAATAGACAATTTTTTTTAAAAAAACAAACACAATGGGGGTGATTTACTATAAACAGTGCGCTGCGCCGGTTCATACCTTAATTGGTGCGCCGGATAAATCCTTAATTGAGCGCAGGAACCGGCGGCGCACTGCTATAGTAAATGTCAGCGGCGCTCTATTGAAAATGAATGGTTCCCTATGGGAGCCCATTGATTTGAATAGAGGTCGCCCGGGAAGTCGGATGAAGACGATCCGACTCGCGGGGCGACTCGTGTGCCGGTTGACAGAGGGACAGCGCGACTTTGCGAGGCAACTTGGACACGACTTGAGTGTGAAGCAGCCGCTCAAGTCATGTACTAGAGGCAACTACCTGGCCGAGAATGTCTTCAGAGCGATTCCATCGCGCTGGTTCTCGGCACAGGGTACTGCAAGCCTCGTGCTGTTTGGTATGAATCATGAAGGGGCACTCCACGCCAAATTTTAATTAAAAAACCGGCATGGGTTCCCCGGGGAATGATGGGACTGTGACGTGATACAGGGGCGGGGTCAGCGGGGTCAGCGGGTGGCATCACCCGGTGACCATGCCCCATGCCAATATAAGTGGGTGCGCTCCGCCCACACAGCATTGTAGCGGCAGACAGCAACGAGGGAAATTCGGGCAGAGAGAAGAGGGAAGAAGACGACGATGAAGACCGGGACCCCGCTAGCAAAAGAGCTGGAAGAAGATAGCGGGTCGCCCGGCAGAAGGCAGAAAGAATCGGAGATCGTGGAGAAGGTACCGGAGAGCGGGAGAAGAACCGGAGAGCGCGGAGACGACACCGGAGAACAGAACAAGAGACCCCCCGAAGTTGGAAGAAGACGACGATGAAGACCGGGACCCCGCTAGCAAAAGAGCTGGAAGAAGATAGCGGGGCGCCCAGCAGAAAGACCCCCGAAGTCGGAAGAAGACGACGATGAAGACCGGGATCCCGCTAGCAAAAGAGCTGAAAGAAGATAGCGGGGTCGGCCGGCAGAAAGACCCCCGAAGTCAGAAGAAGCGCCCCGAAGCTTCCTAATAAATTACTTTAAAAACCTGTCTTGTGTTTTTTATTGACTTTTTTTGCCACCAGGTGAATGGGTAGGGGTACGATGTACCCCATACTCATTCACATAGGGTGGGGAGCCGGTATCTGGGGTCCCCCTTATTAAAGGGGGCTCCCGGATTCCGATAAGCCCCCCGCCCGCAGACCCCGACAACCAACGGCCAGGGTTGTTGGGAAGAGGCCCTTGTCCCCATCAACATGGAGACATCCTCCCCATGTTGAGGGCATGTGGCCTGGTATGGTTCAGGAGGGAGGGGGGGGCGCTCTCTCGTTCCCCCCTCTTTTCCTGCGGCCTGCCAGGTTGCGTGCTCAGATAAAGGGTCTGGTGTGGATTATTAGGGGGACCCCCACGCTATTTATTTTTTTAAGTTTGGCACGGGGTTCCCCTTAAAACCCATACCAGACCCGAAGGGCCTGGTATGAATTTTGGGGGGACCCCCACACCATTATTTTTTCATTTTGGTGGGGGAGGGTCCCCTTTGAATCCATACTAGACCCAAGGGCCTGGTATGGACCTGGGGGGGACCCTACGCTGTTTTTTTTGTAGATTTTTTTTTTAGAGCCGGCAATGTTTATTTTTTTTACATTTCCTTTAACAACCAGCTATAAACAGGTTAAAAAAAGCGCAAATCGCCGCAAAATCGCGGCACTTGCATTTTGGATTTAGGTCCATTGAATTCTATTACATCAAAAACACTGTTTTTGGCCTTGAAAAAAAAAATCTGCAGTTGCGTTTAACCTCGTTTTTCACAAAGCCAAAAAATGCCTTCAGACGCCAAAGATTTCCACGTTTAACAACCAGCTATAAACAGGTTAAAAAAAAACGCAAATCGCAGCAAAATCGCGGTACTTGCGTTTTGGATGCGGGTCCATTGAATTCTATTA